>JBBPOB010000288.1:0-20052 GCA_038091275.1 Tylopilus subfusipes
GAACGCGTACACGACAAAGAAACCCCCCATCCGCGTACAAGCAGCCGTCGCACTCTCAAAACTATCCGGCTCAGAAGACTCATCCGACGTACAAGACGACGAACATATCGCCATCGACGTCCTTCTCCATACCCTCTCTTGCGATCCCGCCACGACTCCCCCCTGCCACCCGCGTCTGACTCAACCCCAACAGCGAAGTCCGACGCGCCGCCCTGTTCAACATTCCCATCACAAAACATATCCTCGACGCCATTCTCGCACGCTCGCGTGACACAGACACCGTCATACGTCGACTCGTCTACTCTGCAGTGCTCGAAAAGAACTGAATCACCTCCGATGCCTCCGCCGTGGGCCCACTCCACCCGCTCCTGCTCACCATCGCCCAAAGGGAACTCATCCGCAACGGACTCGGCGATCACGAACCCACCGTCCGCTCCGCCACAGGGTCCCTCCTTGGTGCCTGGGTCGACGTCGCACGGGGGACGACGTACTTGCGTTCCTCGGCTTGTTTGACCTCCACGAGAACACCGTCGCCGAGGAAGCGCTCCTCAGCATATTCGCCACCCACGTCGACATTCTCGACCAGCTCGAGTTCAAAGGTGCGTCTATGCGCTTCTCTGTGTCGCTCGCACGCGCGCTCACTCGAGGACGGGCGACAAGACGCCCTTTGGGACGCCCTCACGCCAGAAAAGGCGTTTCTGGCCCGCGTCTACGTGGAGCACTGCATCGCGACCGACGATCAGACCAAACTAGAGACCTCCCTCCCCGTCATGACCCCCCTCACGTTCCGGATCCAGAACGCGTACAACCAAGACCCGTCGAAGTCGAAGCACGCCACCAACTTGAAATTCTCCTGGACCAAACAAAAGTCTACCACCGATAACTATCTAAAAGAGGCTGGTTTGGAAAGGCAAGGGCAAAGGTAAAGGAAAATAGGGAATCAAGATGGACTATGTAGTGTGCAGACAATTGCAAGCTGTCTGTGTGTCGTATCGCATGTATCATGTCGTCAGTTGTCTAACTGCACTATCGAATTTACGTGTCCATCCACTGGCAGTCATCTGCCGCCCTTGTACAGCCTGATGACCTCCTTGGCCAGATCCTTGGTCAACCCACAACAAATCACCAAGTTCTTGACAGTCATTTTCTCCGGGGCGCGGGCAACCTCCTCGCCCTCCTTTGTGCGTGACTGACAAGATATTCCTTCCCCTGTCGGACAAGAGAAACAACCCTCAGATAGAGCCTGAACCGTTAGTCTACACACTGTCAACGTTTCGCTGAGCTTGGTGTTCTGGGGGTCGTAGCTCGCTAGAGATGTGATGCACGCATGACCGATCACGTTCCCCTTCAAGGCCGTGAGCAACCCATCGCCATTCATTTCCCACCATTGCTCCATCACAGCGTGGTCCTCCAGGTGTGTCACGACGACAGCGACTGGGACCTGCCCTTCACAAAGAAATTCTTCGAGAAGTCTGTAGCAGTTCAGTTCCGACGCAGTAAGCTTGCCACAACCCTTGACGAAGACGAGGAGGTCAATGCCACCTTGCCCAGACAAGTCGCGAATGAGCTTGGCGACATTCACTACAGCTTGTGGGTTCATTTCTTGGCCATTACGTATTCCGTTGAAACCCATCGTGTCCCAGATGACAAACTGTCTCGTGGGGGTGTCGATCGTGTATGAACTGGAATACAACGTGCAGCATTCGATGTCTGAAGAGACAACGGCAACTGGACGCTCGGCGAGGAGATTGATGACGGAGCTCTTCCCGGTGCCTACTTTCCCGAATACAACCACGTTGGTTTGGTTTCGTGGTCTGCTGAATCTGGCCACCAATGCCGAAGCATCAGCACTGCTCAAGCCGCAGATGGTGGCAATAGCGAGCGAGGCTTCTTCATGAGACGAGAGATCAAGGTGTAGGGGAATCGGGGCTACAGAACCGACTAAGAGTGATCCGAGTGCTTGCCTGGACTGATCACAGCCAGCCTGAGTTGTGGTAGTGCATGCACGTGGGATAGATTGAACGGGGATGCCAGTTCTCTGGGTGAGAGTAGCCTGATTGCGTTCCAACCACTTCTTCGAGTCGCTGAAAGTATCGAAATGGGTTACGACCAAGCCTACCGGGGCACGACCGCTGAAGAAAAAACTATTGATCAACCAATAGAGGCTGCGGAGCCAAGGGTTGCTCGATCTCATCTCATCCTTGCTTGCGCAGAGAAGAATAAGATGGACGCCGTTAGGGAGGTCGCGTAAGAGGGCATGTGCTTGTGCATAGGGCAAACGAGGACTGATGGTTCCCCCGCGTGGATGGCAGAATCCCGTCGTATCCCACAACTTGAACTCTCTTTCCTCGATGTGTATCTGGTAGCATCGTGATCGCTTCGTACAAGGTTCCATATTTGTAGACACTAAGGCAACTGGTTCCCCAGCGAGGAGATTGACGATAGAACTCTTGCCGCACCCAACAGAACCGAATAGCACGACATTGATATCAGAGGCAGGACTTCAACCGAAAGTCAGGAACTAGCAATGTAATCATGACATTAACATACCTTGGTTGCAACAGTAGCTCAAGCTGTTCTCTGGAGAACGATAGCACTTCCCGTGCCGATGGCCGATTTTCAGGGTCTCGTGGAGACCAGCATTTCTCGATAAAGTTCCAAGCACCGTCAGGAATGACAGGCCACGACGGGCGCGGTGGATTTTCGTATTTCTCTGATTGACTTGCGGGCTCCGCTTTCTTCTTCGGGTATTTTCCAGTAAGGATCTACATAACTGGGTCAGCGACACGGCAGATGAAAAATGGAGCAATGATCAGATACAACTTACGAAATAGATGACACTGCCGAGAGAGCATATATCGCCATTCAGCGAAATTTCAACGTTGGGATGCGACTCGGAGGACGGGTCGCCATGGTACAATAACTCTGGTGCAACCCAGATCATTGCCCCGGGACGACTGGAACCAGTCCAGAGGTAAGTTAGCTGGTCTTGTCGGGAAAAGGTGTTAGAGAAACCAAAGTCCGTGACGCGCGGGGTAAGATCACTGTCGATGAGAATATTGCCCTGCAAAGACATAAAATTGGAGTAGACGATATATCAAGCAAACAATGCAACTCACAGGGTGGAAATCTCCATGAATAATGAACTTCGAGTGCACTGCAACAAATGTCACGTAACTCGTAATAGCTCAGGTTCCCTGAACATATATGGTGCTCTAGCCCAGCAGCTGTCCCTTGAATCTGAAGCATAAAGGTAAAATTAAGAATAATCTGAAAGTCTCCTGCACTCATGAGTTGGATCTGTCTACAGAGTGAAAGCTCAGATACACTCTGTTGATATACTGCACAAGTGTTCCATTTGGCATCCACATTGAAACCATGCAGGAATAATCAGACCCAAAATCTGCTCTGTCTGCCTTTCCTAGGAGGGGGACGATGTTGGAGTGGTCCAACCTTTTCCATATTCCTAGCTTGTGCCTCATTTTCTAGGAGCACATCAAGGTCAGCAAAGTTTGTGGTGGGGTGGTGTGTCAACTCACTCGCAGGAACTCTTCCTTCTCAGTTTGTTCCAATGCGTGAGGAAAGGTAATGGCCTTGACCGCAACCTGAGACAGGTAAGATGGGTGCTTCGGACTAAGGGTGAATACAAGGATGCTAACCTTATCCTCCTGTTTACACAAGCAAGAATACATGGTGCCAAAAGAGCCGCTTCCAGCCCAACATTTCGTATCCAGCTGAAGTGTGTTGGTGAGATTGGGCAAATCAGCTACCTCGACTGGTAAAGGTGTAGCTGTTGAGCTGGTGGAATGAGGGTCAGGGTGGAATGAACAAGTGAACATCTACGATGCATCCATACCCCAGATCCATTTTATCGAAATGGGAAGAAGTTGATGTAAGCACGATGGACCGCAGATGTATGTTGAAGGAGGTGAATCTGTGGTTGCTGTTGTAGTCACCTAAGCTTCCCAACACGTAAGCCTTATAAAGAAGGGTGCCAAACAATGTCATTATTCTTTATTTGGCTTGTTTGCAAGCTTTTCCCAACACCAGCAATAAATATTGCCCCAAATCTGCCATTAACCTGTACTGCCTGAAGTCCCTTGACCCGTGCACGTGCCATGCTGTGTGCCTATCATGTGCTGGAGCCAGTGGATGTGCCTGTGGCTAAGCTGACCACACCCGATATGGCAGAGTGTGTTTAGCATAGAGCTTCCCACACTCTCTTCCCTCTGCCCTTGTCGTCGTCATTGTCAGTGTCCTCATTCTTGACGTTGGCAGGTGTGTTTGCCCATTGCCGCCACCACCTGCAGTGCATACATGATGTACTGTGCGCTCTGGATTGTCGTTAGAACCCCCTTGTTGCCATACAATTTTTTTTCAACTGGAACTCCTGCTGCCCTCATCATTGCCATTCTCCTCATTGCCCTCCATTGCCAGTGATGTCCTTGTGTTGCCACCTCTGTCTACAGCACACAGATGACATTCTGGTTATCGTTAAAGGCCATTGAAATCCCAGCTGCTGTTTTTTTGCAACTGTAAGTTACATTCACGTTGTCCTCGCCGCTCTCCACATTGCCCTTCCCCCTCAGTGTTTCCTGGTGCAATTGGCTATGGCGTCGTCACTGCCTATGTCCTCTGGATGACACCACAAGTCATGTTGGATGGACGTTGGATCCTCATCGCACATGGACAACATACTAGCCATCATTGAAGCCCATTGGAATCCCAGCCTCTTCACATTGCCCTTTGCCCTCAGTACTTTCTGGTGCAATTAGCCACGGTGTTGTTGCTGCCTACAACCCCTAGATAACACCACAAGTTGTGTTGGATGGATGTTGGATCCTCACCACTCTCCACATTACCCTTTGCCCTCAGCGCTTCCTGGTGCAATTGGCCATGGCATTGTCATTGCCTACATCATCTAGATGACACTGCAAGTTGTGTTGGATGGATGTTGGAGTCTCCTGGCCATCGCATGCCATTCCTTTTCCAGGTACAAACTGCCCCCTCAGCGTCCTTGCTGCATCGTTGTCCCTGCCCATTTCTTTCATTCTGACTCTCACTGCTGTGTATAGTGCCTTCCCTAGACCTGCTGTCATACTCGATCAGTGCTGTCAACTTTTGTGCCGTCAACATGCGGTGAACATGTGTTTCCTAAAAGTAACATTCTCAATGATATCCTATGTATCTGTCTACATATCTATGCTGATTTGGCAAAACTATTGATATTTGCCATCAGCATGGCCTCATCCAAGGTTGAGATGTTAGGGAGGGCCGAAGCTGAAGAGGTACCTGATGTTGTAGCACTAGTGCCTTGTGGTGCATGTGCATCGACAGGAATCTGAGCTGTATTAGTTGTTGATATATTACTGTTACCAGATGCTGTAATAGTAAACTGTCAGTCTGAAACTTTGAATGAAAGAGGGAACTGTACTTGTACTGTTGTTACTCTCACCCTTGGCCAGAGTGCTGCTACTACAAGCCTGGCCAGATCTCTTGTGTTTGCCTCCTTTGTCAGAATGAGGGTGATGAGTCTGTTTAACAAGGTCCCCGAATTCAAGCTGAGCATTCTGATTGTTTTGCATTTGAGCAAATTCAGTTTCTGTGATTGGCTTCCAGAATGTTGTACCAAGTTCCCACTTCTGTAAGAGCTGCTCAAGCTGGGAGAGTGTGCTGGATGCACTACTCAGGTTTGCAAATGGGATGCTCTCTGGCCACCCTTTGATGACAACATAGTAGAGTGCGACAACATTTCTGAAGTACTGTGCCCACTGCATCTTGGCATTCACATCACCCATTGCTGCCTCTGATATGGTGTGTGAGAACAACACTATAAGTTTAAGGAAAAATATATCACATACTAAGCTTTATGTTGATGATATTGCGAATGCTGGCATGAACAGCCGAGATACATTGCTGATGATTTTGCGCTGCACCTAGTCAACACATAAGGATATAGAACTTGAAACAATGTACTATATGGTACCTTTAATGCCCTGAATTGCATAACCCTTCATCTTGGCGACAATATCTTGTTGATTGACTCCCATAGTGGCAGACATGAAGTCTTCTACACCCTCTGTTGTAAAAGCAATGCCATTGAGTGAGACATCTGTGGTGCTGTGGACTGCAAAAAGCATTGTCTCCATGCCTGTGTGACAATGGAGACTATTGAGCTACCAAACCATGAAAACACCATAAAGTTAGATGACGATTACTGGAGGGAAGGAAAAATAAAATAAACCTCATGCTCAACTCTCTTCATTGTCTGTGTAACATCATTGACCTTTGAACATGCACTGACATGGTACCCAAAAGTCTTGTCTTTCTTGTGCAGCTCATACTCCTTGACAATATTTTCCTTGTCTTTAGTCAAGAGCATAGAATATTCATGGTGATACTCTTGTACAATTCCAGGGAGCTTAAGTTGTCCGGTTGTCTCAGAATCTACTACAATTGTGAGTTCGTGCCAAGGTTTGAGAGTGAAAGTGTACTGGATGGAGGATCTTCCTTGGATTTCTTCCAGAAAAATGCATTCCAGGGATTGACCTTGTTATGCTTGCGAGCTGACTTGTAATGGTTGAAATAGAGATCATGCTGAATCTGTCAAACAGTCTTGTGGTGCAGAGAGGCAATCTTCACCATTGTGTTGTTGAACTCTGACCATGTGGCCTCAAGATCACTAGAGAATTGATATCGTTTCTCTTGTCGCTCATCTATGAGTGTTTTCTTAGCCGCTTTGCTAAGAGTGACCATTGAGTGTTTCGGATGTCATGCGGGGGGCTGGAGGCATCGGTGAGATGAGAGACCAGGATGGAAAGTCTGCAAGGCCATGTTAGTGGCAAGTGTGGCACTGAGCTTGTCTCAAGCAATGGCAATTTATACTCTTACTTAGCCAAGAAACAAACAAACAAACCAATCAGATTAGCATGTAATGACAGGAGGGACAACCAATGATCTACTGAATAAGAACAAACCATAAGATTCTCAGCACGAAGAGCAGTGCCACAATGCCTACAACCAGAATTAAGCTCTGCAAGATCAGCATGAAACATGAAGTGTGCTTCTGCCACACAGGATTAGCATGATCCGAATATTTGCCACTTGAACACCGACTAACCTTCACAACATTTATGGTATAGTCACAAGTTCCTTGTACATCCTTTAGCAATGCTGCAGCAAGGGTGGTGGCTTGGTCAGGATGGAGGTTCCACTCAGGGTCAGTCAAGGCAGCTGCCCAACGGCTGCTGCATACAGTGCTGAGTAGAATGTGAAGCTGGAGAAGCACACTATCCTCCATTCCAATATGGTCCAATAATGCATCTGAAAGTGGGCCAATACTAATAAGCAGCGGAGCAAATTTTTCACCATGTGACAATGTGTCCAAGGGAGCAGGAGATTCATTGTGCTGCAGCTTGCCCAAGGGAGTAGGAGATCTGTCATGCTTCAGTTTGTCTGTCTGAAAGGCTTCTGTGTGGTGATGCCAATGAACCATTGTGGAAGTCTGTGGGACACTCTGAGCAGGCATAGACTGGGCAATGTTCCCTGCTTCTTGAAGGACCATGGACTTGGTACCAGCAGTAGCGGCGGACTTCATGAATGCATCTGACAACAGAGCAGAGCATTGGAGATGAGAACCTGTAGCATCAATAGGAGGAGGTAGATGCTGTGGGCCAGTAGTATTGATCGGATTTCCTTTAACTGTAGACAGCGTAAGTAATTCTTTAGAGGTTGGCCTGAAGAGAAAAGAAAAAAACTTACAATGGTGAGATACTGGCTTTACCACCTTGAGATGGCACCACTCCATGTGACAGTGAAGATGAGGAAGTGCAAACTGATAACAAAAGACTTGGATCATGCCCATGATGTCTCCACTAATCTGTTCTTGCTGGAAGTGGAGTTCACGTGGAGTAACATAGATGTCGAGCATTATTTTGTTGGCAGTGAGTGTCTGAGTTGCTTGAGAACCTGGACAACAAATGAGAATGGATAGGCCTCCATCTAGACGATCTTGGGCTGTAATCTATGAATAAAAAAAAGTTTTGAGTGAAATACAGTCATCTTAAGTGTATTGACTTACCGTGTCAAAAAGGTCCTTGAGGGACCCCTCAATGAGCTTGCGTTTCGACTGTGCAATCTCCTCAGGCTTGGAATTGAACCCAACATACCAGGGATGGAGTCCATCCTGCATACGAGCTAGATAGTGGGTTCCATCCAAATGGGTGTTGTGCCTAAAGAGAGTGTGAGCCAGCGCCTGTCACTCATTGTTGCTGTAGCCTTGGGCAAGTCCAGAATTGAGGAGGGCTGCGAGGTGCTCAAAGGTGAAAGTGGATGGGTTGGAACCAACTCCATCAGAAAGCCCAGGACTGAGGTCTTTAGTTGACATTGTGTTTCCTTGAGTGATGGATAATATGAAGTGGGTTCAAGAATGATAAACAACTTGCCGATAAACACAAACCTGAAAATATATCAACATCAATCTATGTATGTACACACAACCTACTGCCACATCTGATAAACTCTAGCTTACCAGTTGTGATCCATAGCATGGCCAGCACCTTTGATAAAGTATTGTTGATGTGTTGGAGTGCTTGAATGTGGTCATTGAGTATTGGGTATTAAATTTGATCATGTCATGCAGGCCTGTGCTAGTACATCACAATCAAGTTGAAGACAGTCATAAGTCACAGTATTTGGATTAAACACGTCTAAATTCGACTTCAACAATACTGTACATTAGACATGCCATAGTAGTTTGAACAGCTAGCTATGATAGTGACTCATTCAGTAGATCATCAAGGTTGCACAAGAAATCTGCCATCATCTCTGTGACTATCCTATTCTCTTCTCGTTCCATCTCTATGATATCGTCCATATTACCATACATCTGTCCTGTGGTTTCCACGTGGTTTTGATCATCTGACTCATTATGCACCACTTTCATAGCATTTGAGTGAGCTCCAAGTCTGTTGTCAGCTGCTGTGGGATGTATAAATATAAAGTGATGGATTACTAGATTTACCTACTGCTGTGGTCCAGATGTGAATGATCAGCAGATAACATAACTTGTCGCGACCAATTCCCCTGCGACCACCATAACCTGGGAATGCCTCAATCTGGTCAAGGTGAAAGAGAAAACATGCATTAATAGCACTGCAATAGTGGTGCTGTTTTTCAAGCTCCTTTCCAAGGTTGACACGAATCCATGCTTTGGTAAGTGCTGCCAATATGCTCGCATGGTCGCCTGCATAGATGTCATTTATTGCACTGTTGTCTGCTTCACACACTCACTTCTATTCCTCTCTACATAACCTTAATCAGTTTCAACCCTTTAAGTGTCTCTTATACTCACTTTTTCTCCAAGAGATCATCAAGCACACATACATACTGTATTTGGAACTGATCTCACACAGATAGATTTTTCTGGCTGTTTAGATAATGGTGTTCTTGCTTGTAGAACTTCTGAAAGTCATCATCAGTGAGATTGAGTTGGGACTTCAGCAACTTGAGCTCAGCTGAGAGTGTGCGAACAGCCTTGGTAGCCGCACAATAATGATTCCAAAGAAAAGTCCCTAAAGTGGGGATCAGGCCTGAGTCAATGTACATGTATTTTAGGTACATACCAAGCAATGCATACTTGTCAATATTCCAGAAGGTGAAGTGCTGTTCAATTGCTTGACGGTGATGAAATTCGGTGGCATGTCAGGTACCTTGTGCGAGCTTGTTTGATGCAGAAAACACATGTTTGCAACCTTCACCTTCTATATTGCCTGTGCCTTGAACATACAGTGGATGCCAATCAAGTTGACACTTATGGTTGTGTGCATGTCCATGGAAGGCACCAACGAGCATTTGCAGGTTGAGGGAGGACACTTTCGCTCCAATACTGCTGCTTGCCAACCTCATTGCGAAAGCACAACCAATGTCATAAAAGATCCCACTGTCAGGGCCATAAACTGAGAGAAGCCTGTCAACCACTGCAAGTGGGTATTTCATCCTACTTAAGGAATAGGCTAAGAATGAATTGTGACAACAGCTATGTAAACCGACAATTCACCACTCCTGACCATATCACAGCCTACAAGCATGAGCCGATGGCGGCAGCAGGCAATGAACATCCCAGACTGCTAGAATACAGCAAACATCTTCTTGCGTTGATCTGGACTTGCATTTTGCCATTGAGTGACACAGATAGGCTTTTTGGACTGGTCCTCATTAACCCATTTGTGTGAAGGTTCATCTGAGTTATTTACCTACAAACTAACATAAGCATAACATTCAACATTCAATGCAAACAAGCAGAGCACTTACCCTAATATCATTACTAGCAAATTTGTCCATAATGTCAACAGGAAGCCAAAGGTCCAAGTATGGGTGGCGAGAATCCTCACGGGAGGTTGCACTGTAAGTAGTGGGATCCCAGCGCTTCAAGCTGTTGTTCCTGTTTATGGAAACAAGCCAGCTGAACTTGAGTGACGGTTCATCTTAAAGCTTGTAGAAGCAGGCAGGGCACTCATTCATCAGCCACCAATCTGGCCCATCACACTTAAGCTCTTGTTGAAGTTGACAGTCCACATGGTGCAGAATCTCAAGGTAAGCATCAAATGTGTTTGACAGTTGCATTGCCAGATGTGGTCTGTAAGGTACCTGGAGCACCGAATAAGATTTAATTCATTAATGTTGTGTGAACAAGACTTACGTGATGGAGATAACATAACATCTTGGCTAGTGCTTGAATACTAAAGTGTGGGCATGCATGATGTTGCTGGTGAAAGGCAGCAAGAGTCTGTATTGAGATGGCAACATTCGGAAAAAGAGGAGAGCATCCTAGATATCTGTATTGAATCAAGTCTCATTTGGATAGATGTGGTGAGGAGCGGGAGAGAAAGATGTCTGATATCAGCCTGATAACAAGCAAATTTGTCAGAGATGTAAGCAGCACAGCAAATACAACTTACGAAACATGTTCACCAATTCAATATCAGTGAGCATGCATGGAACTGTGTCATCGGCGGAAGCAGGAGTAGCTGGGGCAGTAGTTGGCATGCTGTTTCCAGAATCATGTGCTCTGTACTCCAGGTAGGCATCAACAAGGTGATCCAGCTGCATTGTCCACTGGTGGGTTTGAAGCTCAATGTGATCAGTGTGGGTATGGGAATCAACATATCAGCTAAGAGATAACGTTAGATAACAAACAAAGTAGTAAAATGTAAGCATACTGTCCAGTGAGGTTCTCGACTTCTCGAGTGAGGCCAGAAAAGGCTTCATACTCTCCACCTTCATGGCTCAGGTCAAAGGCTTCTTCACCTGGGGGTGGAACAAATGGAATATTATCATCATCAGAAATGACTCCATGGTCATGCAGCATCTGGTCCACAAGAACTTGATCTTGTATTGATAGACCTAGACAGTGTTGATTATGGAAGGAACAAATGAGAGAAGGAACAAACGAATCTTGAATATCAACATTATGCCTGGCTTCAGCCTTCTGTAGGTGGTCTGCCTGTTTTGCGGACGACATATGATTGAACTTGTGGGAGGGACCATGAAAGCCATAAGTCTTGATGCATTTTGAGAGTGATGAATAGTGACTGGATGATCCACATCGAGACATGGGAGTACTGGAGAAGAAAGAATAGAGTGGGCAAAGCTACTTAAACTGAGGGACATGAGGGAAACACGTGTTCACCACATGTCAATGGCATGAAAGTTGACAGCACCAATCGAGTATGACAGTGGGTCTAGGAAAGGCACTCTACACAGCAGCAAGAGTCAGAACGAAAGGAATGGGTGGGGACAATGATGCAGCAAGGACACTGAGGGGGTAGTTTGTATCTGGAAAAGGAATGGTGTGTGATGGCCAGGAGACTCCAATGTCCATCCAACACAACTTGCAGTGTCATCTAGATGATGTAGGCAATAACAATGCCATGGCCAATTGCACCAGAAAGCACTAAGGGCAAAGGGTAATGTGAAGAGCGGTGAGGATCCAACATCCATCCAACACAACTTGTGGTGTTATATAGGGGTTGTAGGCAGCGACAACACCATGGCTAATTACACCAGGAAGTACTGAGGGCAAAGGGCAATGTGGAGAGGCTGGGATTCCAATGGGCTTCAATAATGGCTAGCATATTGTCTGTGTGCGATGAGAATCCAACGTCCATCCAACATGACTTGCGGCATCATCCAGAGGACATAGGCAGCAATGACACCATAGCCAATTGCACCAGGAAACACTAAGGGGGAAGGGCAATGTGGAGAGCGGCGAGGACAACATGAATGTAACTTATGGTTGCAAAAAAACAGCAGCTGGGATTCCGATGGCCTTCAATGATAACCAGAACGTTGTCCATGTGCTGTAGATGGAGGTGGTGACATGAGGACATCACCGGCAATGGAGGGCAATGAGGAGAATGGCAATGACGATGGCAGCAGGAGTTCTGATTCTAATGACAATCCAGAGCACACAGTACATTGTGTATGCGCTGCAGGCAGTGGCAGCAATGGGCAAACACACCCGCTGACATCAAGAACAAGGACACTGACAATGATGATGGCAGAGGGAAGAGAGTGTGGGAAGCTCTATGCTAAACACACTCCACCATATCGGGTGTGGTTGGCTTAGCCACAGGCATGTCTGCTGGCTCCATCACATGATAGGCATGCAGCATGGCACATGTGCGGGTCAAGGGACTTCAGGCAGTACAGGTTAATGGCAGATTTGGGGCAATATTTATTGCTTGTGTCAGAAAAAGCTTGCAAACAAGCCAAATAAAGAATAACAACATCATTTAGCACTCTTCTTTATAAGGCTTATGTGTTGGGAAGCTTAGGTGGTTGTAGTTATGAAAATTACACAGCAAGCCAATGTAAGCTCCTGCTTTGAGTATGAGTGCTGAGCGCTGAACTGCTAGGGCATGTTGGACTGGTAGATTTCTCGGTTACACTGGTACCAAACAGTAGCCCATCAGGGGTACTGCGAACATCTTATAATAGTGCTGCCATGAGGTGAGGTCAAGGTGAGGTCGACTCAGAGGTACCACCTAAGTTTCACCTCAAGATGGAAAGCCAGATGGTTGTGCCTGTTACTGTCCTTTTCAGGAAACCTTGCCATGTGGGAAAATTAGTCACAAATATGCACCCCATCTTGGCCTTGCTATATCCCCTCAACCACTGCTTGGAATCTGACAAAAAATATACCATTGAGCACTGACAGGCCCAACAAATCCATTCCACATCAACTGATTGGGATCAAAGGAAATCTGGAAAATTTGGTATCTCAGACTGCATTGGCATTTGTGTTTGCTGACCCCCAACAACTTTGTAGCCATGCTACAAGGCCAGAAAGTCTCTTCCAAACTGCAATGGGCCATCATTTGACTGTCAAAAATTATTAGGAATGATCAAATTGCCATTGGTCTGAATCTATCCACTTGCACTGTCCAACATGTTCTATCATATTTCAATTCCAACAGAAACATCTCATACCCTGAAGAGAAGCCAGCTGAAAGTGAAAAGAAGGGAAACAGACATCTGTGGGATGTCAATGTTGAGGTAAGCTGAAACTTGTGAAATGCAGCATATATAACATACTATTATAGTTTTTACTTGGAATGATTCAAAAAGCACCTGATTTGTATCTTGATGAACTTCAGGAAGCACTAGCAACATCAAGCAGTGTCCAGGTTTCACATTTGACAGTATGGCAAACACTTCATAGAGCAGGATTCACAATGAAAAAAGTGATCATTCAATTACATTGCTTTGTTTGGTCCTCATTTTTTTTATTAGGCTACATGTGTTGCAGCTGAAGATTCAGCTGTGAAACAGCTTGACTACATGACTCAGATAGGCAAATATGAAGCCAATCAACTTGTTTTTGTAGATGAGAGTTCTGTTGACTGCAGGACAACATATTGTGGGTGAGCATGGTCATTCCAAGGAGCAAAGGCCCAATATAAGGCATTTTTTGTACAAGGACAATGGTAAGCACATCATTGATCATGGTGATTGTTGCTAACAATTGTAAAGCTTTTCAGTTCTCCCAGGATTATCCCTTTGTGATGATATCTTACACTGTGACATTGTTGAGGGATTGTTTTGTATGGAAATGTTCAAATGATTTATTAAACACCTTCTTACACATATGAACCTGTTCCCTGCTCCAAACTCTGTCATCATCATGGACAATTTCCCAATCTACAAGCACCCTGACATCTAGGAGATGATTGAGAGCAGGTAATGCTTTATTAGTACCATATTGCTCAGATATGAACTCATTATTATGTAGAGGAGTCCATTGTGAGTTTTTACCCCCATACTCTTCCGACCTTAACCCAATTGAACTCACCTTCTCTGCTATCAAATACCACCTCCGTAGGAATGGCAATTATGTGTGAATGGTGATGACAGATACAGTATGACAGATGATGAAATATATGTCACACTAATCAAGGCATTGTATGTCATTACCCCATACAACACATTTGGTTGGTATTGTCATTGTGGCTACATCTGACTGTTTGTATTCAATTCCAAATATCATCTGTTTTTATGTGCTGTCTGCTCAAGCTGGAGGCTTGGATAGAGGCAGATGTTTACAAGGCTCCACTAGGCAATACCATGGGTTTTCACATGGGTACCCCATAGTACCCACCATCATCCTTGTCCCCACCTCACCCTCACCCTCACCCTCACCCTCACCCTCATCCTTACCACCTCACAAGAATGCACAACAATAATAAGGATGATGACAATGACACCACAACGCCGTGCCCTCACCCTCTCCTTGTCTTCACCACCTTGTGACAATGATGTGACACTCTGCCCTCCCCCTCTCCCTTCCATTGCTGCCACCCATCACCTCATCCCCACCCTGCCATTGCCCTCACCCTCACCCTCACCCTCACCACCCTCACCCTTGCTCTCATCCCCACCCACCTCATGATGACAACACAATGAGGAAGGGGACACAATGACAACAACAAGAATGAGGATGAGAATGACATCATGCCCTTGTCCTCTCCCTCTCCCTCTTCTTCTCCCTCCTTCTCACCCACCTTGTGACAACAATGAAGATGTGATGATGTGCCCTTGCCCTTGCCCTATCCCTTTCCCCCCTCTCCCTCACCAACCATTTGCCTACAAATGCAAATGCAAATACTTACAATGTGTTCACACTCATGTTTGTATGTGAGCAGTCATGGCCTTCTCCCTCTTCCTCTTCCTCTCTCCCCTCTACCTCGCTGACCATTTGCCTATGAACATGAATGTGAACACTTACAATGTATTTGTGCTTATGTTTATATGCAAGTGGATATGGCCCTCTTCCTCTTCCTCTTCCCCCTCTACATCACCGACCATTTGCCTACAAATGTGAATGTGAACACTTACAATGTGTTTGCACTTGTGTTTGCATGTGAGTGGTTGTGGCTGTGCACCCTTGGACAACAGGCCCTAGCCCTGGCCTTCACCCAACTGGAGGCTAGTACCTGTGGATACAGGTACACATGGTGAGATATCTGGGGGACCTGTGATGTTGCCTATGAGTCAACACACTCTAAGGTCAAAATAAATGTATAACTTCATTCATTTGTTGTTAGTTGCAACTCAAAGTATAAGTTTAGTTTTCAATAAGCACACAAATGAGATTGTATTGCAAACAAGTATGTAGAGCACAACAAATTCTACAAAGTTTCACCAGGGAAGACCCAATGTCTGTGCCTCATAGCAGCCAAATCCTTTCTTGCATACTGCAGGATTAAGATGGCTATACCTCTCTCAACTCCAACCCAATCCTTCAGATCTGACAGCTGAATGAACTTGGGCAAGAGTTGGAATACACAATGAAAGCCTTTTTGCTTGAGAATTTGCCCAAAGTATGTATAATTTGCCTCATTGTTTTTGCTCTGTTGATTGTGGTTGAGAAATGAAAACCAAGAAACAATGTCAATGTCTGGGGGGTCTCAATCAGCAGGGTCAGGGGGGAGTGGACTGGCAGAATGTGTGTCAATGGATGACACTGGTGAACTGTGACTAAACAGTGGCATTCCACAAGGCTGAAGGGCATTGGGAGAATCCAAATAGTTGGCTCCTTGATACCCTGCCCCCTGGAAGTTCAGAAACACATAAACAGGGGGAGGGTATGGATATCCCATTTTGGGCACTTCGAGCTGAGGTGGAGCCGCTGTGTGTGTATGGGGTCATGCATCTTGGAATGTCAGGGTGAGAGGCTTTCATTGATTGTTGCTTTACCCTCATCCTATGTTCCATACTATTAGAGTATGTCTATATTCAAATAAAAGAAGATGTGTACAATTTCTATAGCCCAGAACACCATATTGGTGAATGTCAAGGGATAGCAGATGCTACCCCCTGGTGGTGAATAACACCATGCTGGTGCTTGGGGCCCTTTTGTGTGTGTACTGCATTTCCAGCATTGTTGAAGTTGTTCAACAATCTCCTTATGGCATTCCTCTTTCTTGTCATTTGCCATGTCAATAACTTGCTTGCCAGTGCCCTGGGCCCCAGACCCTCAAGTTGCACCCTATGAAGTAAAAAATTAGTTAGAATATTGATGGATAGTGAAATTCTACATACAGATTTGTTAGCAACTGGATTAGAGTTCTGATGGTTAATACTTCCATCCTTGAAGCAAACAACAACCTTCTTCATTTGGCATGTTGATGGCTTGCCATTGGTGAGAGTTGGTGGTACAATCAGATCCCACATATGATCCTTGAAAATCTTGAATTCACCCTCTGTTTTGATCGAGGTGGCACCACTTTTCACCTTATCTGAGTTCAAACGATAATGGAGGGAGACAAGTATAGGGAACTGCTCTATTTTCTCAGCAACAAGGGAACATAGATTCTTGAGTAACATAGTTGAAGATATTTTGAATGATGAATTTGATCCATTGGGTTGATGAATTGTGCATTGAATAATGAAAGCTATAAGAGGATTCTGTGAGATAAAAAAGCTTCCTTTAAATGGTGAGTGTGACCTACAACATGTACCATGATTATAAGCTAGAATGGATCTTTTGGATGATTTCTCCTAAACCTTTCATTTGGTGGGCACAGGTGCTGGCTGAGGCTGCTGCCAATGACCTGGTCTGATATCATCAGCATCCATCTTGTCTTCATCTTCATCTTCTAAGCCCAACATATTAGACTTCCTGTCATCATCACTAGTATTCATCAACATGACATCCATGATTTCATATTCCTCCTCATCATCTTCACTTTCAGAGTTCACAGCTTGTCTGTTGTTACTGGCATCTGGGCCTCAGAGTGCAGTGGAAATCTCTTTGCTGTGTTGAGCTAGGATTTGGTTTTGTTTATCTGATAAGAAACTGGTAACAGCAGGCTGAGGGAGATCATCCTCAATGATTGGGTCCAAGTCCATAGGATGATTGTTGTCGTTCATGTCATGCCAGTGGCCTGGGTTATGCTTCTGAGATTTTGACTGAACCTGCCATTTAGACTAGTAATCAGATGAGAAGTTTCAATTGAGTGATGTCATCTGACTCACCTGTGAGCATTGGGTAACTCATTTCTGATTCTAAGATGCCAGTGGAGCAAGTGCAACTTTCCTAGGGCAGACACTCCAGCCCATGCTTTACACATCTGCAGCATGCACTTTCACTGGGAGTGGTGTCACATTTTAGCTTGTGAGCTTGACAGTTTGAACATGCCCCAATTCTCTAACTCTAAGCTGGGGCCACTGGACCTGATGGTCATGGTAACTGTAAATAAAATAATAGATGATATGAACTCAGTCACTTATCTGTGTTTGACTCATTCAACTATGGCTGAGCTACTTGAGATGTATTGCTTGCCACAGTTGTATCTGCCTGGTGAGCCTTGGTGTGTTTTTTGGAGACCATGGATGAAGTCAGGTTCAACATTCAAACTGCAGCAGTGTGGATGAAGTGTGCAACTATATGTATATATGGATGTAAACCTATGCCTTGCATCCTCCAGCACTTCTGATTTGATAATCAGCCATAAGTTCATCTGGCTCCTTGCCACCTTCAAGTTGTCTGACTTGTCACCCCATGCAAGTGCTGGTGTGTCCTGACTTCTAGTGACCAACACACTGACTTGACAGTTTCACTATGCCATAGAAGATGTCTGCATTGTGTTTGCTTTTATCTGCAGCCAAACATGCACCCTTCACACTTCTTCAAGAGAGAGGTGGCTATGCTGAGGTTATGGTAGACAAAATCAAACTTTCACTTGTCCTTCCCCACCAGGTCTACCATAGCTAGCTCTCATCTTAGGCTAACACTTCTGACAGTTCTTATCAGATCATCTATACTTCTGAAAATGTCATCCAAGTAAATATTTCAGCCACATCTAGTGATATGTGTATCCTTGCAGACCATGTTTCTTCTATTAAACCTCTCTGTCCTGGTATTGTGGAGGTGATTGAATCTGGAAATACATCAAAAAATGGTTTGGCAAGGTCATCTATGATGATACTACACTCTCATTACTGAAGTTGAACCCCACAGTGTCTGGTGGTTTTGTGAACATTCACTCTGGTAACCGGCTGACAATTGATAACATTGTCATTGGTGCCCCACTCAAATCTTTTCCACTTGAGGTCAGGACTGTCTGGTAGCACTTCTTTGATGTCAAATTTGACTAATATTGTGCTTCAAGATTGTTCATGCCAATCTACAGGAAGCACTAAGGGTTGCCACTAGTAGTAATGGGTCAAAAGAGCTCAAGCTAGAGGCTCAAATAGAGGTAGACATTTATGAGGCTCTTCAACATGCTCTAAGCTCAAAATAAACATATGACTTCATTCATTGTCACAAATTGGATATTACTTTGTATATAACCAACATTAACTGCCTGCTTGATCAATATCCTATGTTGAATCACTTTTATTTGCACTATCAGATGAGATTCAATGGGGTGCTGAAGGTTGGAATTTTGGAATTTTGAAATTTGATTTTCTCTCAATCAGTCAATGTGAAATGGATTCATTGAGCCTATCAGTGCTCAACGATATATTTTTTGTTGGATTCCAAGCAGTGGTTGAGGGGATACAGGAAGGCCAAGATGGGGTGTGTATTTGTGACTAATTTTCCCATATGGCAAGATTTCCTGAAAAGGATAGTAAATGCATGTGACTCTTATCTTCATTGGAAGTCACAAGTTATACTACAGTCATCCACCACCAGTTGCAACAACAAAACTTTGAAGGCTCAGATTTAAAAAAATAAAAACATCCTCCATGTAAAAAGTGACTAGAGTATGTAGAAATGATCTGAGCTTTCTATGGTATACAATATCAAGTAGATTGTAAGCAATGTAGTAGTGCGATGGACACATTTAAAACTTGCAAGTTTATCATGTTGACCCCTTCAACTGTGCCAATGCCCAAAAAGGAAAATCACATCAGATTTTTTGCTTATCACTCACTTACTGGCTTATCATGTCATATCAGAACCATGACATTCATGCCTCTGCACTCCCACCATCGCTTTCCACACCCTCCCCATCCAATACATCAAGTGACTCATCTTTGCCAGCATCTATCTCCTCAATCTTGTTGCTACTGACTATTGGCTTCAGAATTGCACCCTTCAGCTTTTTGTGTTTTGGCTTTGTCAAGGCAGGTTGTTGGCCTTCCTATTTCACATGAGCAGACTCTTCAGCCCAGGCCTCAAGTGCTGCTTGATAGGCCTCTCATCGTGCATTATTAGCAAAATCAGAACTAACTGTCCAGTACTGGACAGCACTGGATAGTACCATAGTGCCCATAGTGAGGGTCCATATGGACAGTACTATAACAGTACTATGACAGTATCTCAGTGTTTTCATAGTTCATAGTGTTTTCATAGTGTCTGACAGCACTCTCCCAGTAAATTCAAAGTGTCCATAGTATGATTACATTAGTACAATAGTGTACTAAAAAGTGTAGAATTAGAATTAGCCTTTTGTTCAGTACACTGCTATTCCTAATCCTTATTCTAATCCTACACTTTTAGTACACTCCTAATCCTAATCCTACATTTATTAACATGCTTTT
>JBBPOB010000289.1:0-20030 GCA_038091275.1 Tylopilus subfusipes
ACAAATTGCCTCTTGACATTATTCTCTAGATAAGTCTTGCTAGGCTCATTATAACTCAACAGCTGCCAGGCAATAGGATCTGACTATCTCAGAAATTACTACACCTGGTAACCTTATTACTAAGACTGCCCACACAGCCACAGCACACAGCCACAGCTCCCACACTTCAAGAGCAAAGGTATACTATAATCTAGACCTTTACCAGTCACAGTGTGATTAGCCATTTATTTTCACCACCTTGCTAATAAATATTAGCATCCTCAACATCACAAGCTAGGAAGAAGCCAACCCTATTCTCTGAATAGATTATTCGAGATTGGAAGAACGACCGGGGAGCCAATTAGCTAAGTTTCTCACTCACTCACTAGCAACGCTATTGTTTGATCTGGTAGGTGCGTTGTCCATCACCAGCTTATAGTTAGATTGGGCCCGGAGGGAAGATAGAAGAGTCCCCTAGCATCCATTCATCTTTCCCTGACTAACGACAGCGTTATCATGTCACAGTGAAGGGGGATGAGGATGAGGGGGCACAATGGCAGTGTCATGGTCATGGTTGTGTGTGGAGGAGGGGGTGTGCAAGGGCAGGGTTGTGGTTGTGGTTGTGGTCATTGTGTGTGGAGGGGGATGAGGACAAGGAGGCCCGATGGTAGCGTTGTCACCATTGCATATGGAGAAGGGCAAGGGCAAGGGTGTGTGAGGGTGGGGTTGTTGTTGTTGTGTGTGGAGGACAAGGATGAGGTCATGCAAGGGCTTGTGGTTATTGTATGTGGAGAAGGGCAAGGGCAAGGGCAGGGTTGTCATTGTGGTCTTGGTCATCACATGTGGAGGACAAGGACAGGGGTGTGCGAGGTGGTGCATGTCATGTGAGTTCTGTTGAAAACAATGACAAAGTGACCTTCATCCTCCCTCTCACTCACTGGCAAGACAACAACAATGACATGGCCCTCATCCTCTCTCTCACTTGCCAGCAACATATATAACAATGATGATGTAGTGTCTTCCCTCTCACTTGGCAGTGATGCAACAATGACAAGGGTGATGTGATGATGATAACAATGTGGCCCTTGTCCCTCTCACCCACGAGCAATGTGACAACAATAACAATGTAGCCCTTGTCCTTCCTCTCACTTGTCAGCAACATGACGACAATGATGGCCTTCACCCTCCCTTTCACTTGCCAGCAACATGACAACAACAACATGGCCCTCATCCCACTCACCCACAAGCAACACAACAATGACAACAAGGCCCTCATCCCCCCTCTCACTTGCCAGCAACAACAATGGCCCTCGCCCTCTCTCACTTGCCAGCAATGCAACAACAATAACAATGGCCCTCACCCTCCCTCTTACTCTTCAGTGATGTGACAATGATGAGGTCCTCATCCCCCCTCTCACTCAGCAGTGACGTGATGACAATGATGTGGCCCTTGCCCTCTATCACTTGCCAGTAATGTGATGATAATGATGATATTGCCCTCACCCTTCCTCTCACCCAATAGCGATGCAACGTTGATGTAGCCCTCCCTCCCACTTGCCAGAACATGACAACAACAACAACACCCTTGTCCTCCCTCTCCCTCACCTACCAACAATGCAATGACAACAACTTGGCCCTTGCCTTCCCTCTCACTTGCCAGCAATGTGACAACAACAACAACTTGGCCCTCATCCTTTTTTTCACTTGCTAGCAATGTGATATCAACAATGATATGGCCCTCACCCTCCCTCCCACTTGCTGGTGATGTGACAATGACAATGACGAGGCCCCCATCTCCCCTCTCACTTGCCAGCAATGCAACAACAACAACAATGGCCCTTGCCCTTGCCCTCCCTCTCACTTGCCAGCAATGTGATGACAATGACAACAAGGAGGCCCTTATCCCCCCTCTCACTCAGCAGTGACGTGACAATGACAACAATGGCCCTTGTCCCCCCTCTCACTTGCCAGCGATGTGACAACAATGATGATGTCATCCTCATCCTCCCTCTCACTCAGCAGTGACGTGACAACAACGATGTGGCCCTTGCCCTTGCTCTCAATTGCCAGCAACATGACAATGATGATGATGCCGCCCTTGTCCTCCCTCTCACTTGGCAGTGATGTGATGAAGACAACTGGCCCTTGTCCCCCTCTTACTTGCCAGTGACCAATGATGATGATGTAGACCTCATCCTCCCTCTCACTCTATACTCTGTAATATAGCTACAAAAAATACATTTTTAAATCCTACTGTTTAGTATGGACTGTGTGGACTGTGTGGACTGTGTGAGGACTGTAATGTTGCTGTACAAGTGCTGTGACATTATGTGACATAAGCTGTGCAGCACAGTCCCCACAGCTAGCTCCCCAACTGTATAGTTCACTCACAGTCTTCTACAGTCAATCCACAACTGGTCCACAGTTTGGTGTAGTCCATCTACAGTTCACTCACAGTCAGTGTATAGTGACAGTATATACATTTATATGTGTGTTGCATCATATGTGCATGATTGTATTCAGATCATAGGCTCATTGTATGGTGCTGTACAGTGGTCACTGTGGTTACTGTGCAGTGTTGTACAAGGTTGGCCAGTGCCATAAGAGTTTTGCTGATGGACCATAACATGATGGTGGCAATAATGGTTTTCAGGTTGCATCCAGGTACAGGGGGCCAGTTTTGAGTTTCACTTCCTCATTAAACATTGCATCAGCTGTATATAGCTCTGATATGATGCACTCAGGTGGCTTTGTCTTGTCTGGTTTCCAGAAGAGTTTGAATGGCTTGGTATGAAAATATTTTGCAGATACTTTGCCATAGGCATGTTTTACGAACTCTGTGAATTTCCAGTAGTGAAACCCTTGGATTGTGAACTTTGGAGCATCATCTTCAGATGGAAATTTGACTTTCTCACAAGGAATGGGGATCTCAAGTGAAGCCTCGTGTCATTCATCAATAGGAGAGAAGTGGTTCGATTCAGAGTCCAAGTTCATGCATTTTGCTTCCTGAGTGGTGCTAAAGTCAAGCAAATGGTCTCAGTTGAAATCATCAGTCAAGATAACATCATTGAAAAGACGATTTAGATCACTGAGGGACTTGCTTGATGACGAGTTGTAAAACCAACTCATCAGCCAATATGTGGTTGCATTGAGAAATGGTGTGAAGTATTCACAATTTGTGGCCCCAAGAAGTGTGCTGAGTCCACTATACCATGGCAATGCATTGTCTTCATCTGGGTCATTATCACCATGATTAAAAGTTGGAGCATCACAGAATTGACTGAAATAAGACATATTTTTGGGGTCATAGGAGGGAAATGTGTTTTGGTATTGGTGAAAAAGGTTAAAGGAGTCTGGGTCTGTCTTGACCCATGCTGAGCTATCCTCATGAGACTCGGAGGGTGGCAAGCTTGGACTGTAAACATAATAATCTACCTCCATCTCCTCTTCTTAAATGTCAGGCTCGGACAGAGGTTGGATGGCAGGTATCATGGGTTCTGGTATAATATTGTGGTATCATTTGGGAAGAAAATGTGGCCGCTTTGGCTGCCCTGAGGTGTGATACTCCAGAATGGCATCATTAGGCTGAAAACTTATTGAATTTGATGTAGCCCATCAAAAATGATACTTTACAATATGTCCACAAGGACTCTGAGCAAAAAGATCTTCTTGATCTTCAGTTTTGGGAGCCACCTTGGACATCTAAGTCACCTGAAGCCTGCGGAGTGTGTCTGTGATGGGATCAGAGTTGCCAGTGCACCATCTTACAGTATGAACTTGGAGACCACATGAATTTTGAAGAATGGCCAGGCAATGGGGGCACTTGATTGGCATAGTCAATGATGAGTTGTGGCAAGAATTTCAAGACTTCATTATCCAAGTGATCTGATGTTGTTTGATTTTATTTGTGCTTATCTGGGTACTTTGAGTTTCATAGCTATCTTCTGGCTCCATCATCCATGATGTCATCTGACACTGAGTCTGAGTCAGAAATGGTGATTGGCAACTCCATTCTCTCTATCCAGAAGGCCAACAAGCTCCTGAAAGTTGCCAAAAATACAGAAAAGAAGAAAAAGACAAAAGGGCATTGTCAAGCCTGTTATCAGATCAGTTGCTAACCTCGCATCATTATTGATTAGGGCTGCTATCTGACAACAACAACACAGATGTATATCATGAAGCTGGAAAGAAAGCAGTCATGCTACTTGACCCATTTACAAACCCATTCTGCACCTTAAGCACTGGCATTGAGCATGAAACAGGGAGAACAGATGATGCCTTGTGCATCCTTGAGTCTTTGCTCAATGCTGTCACACTCACAAATCTTTGCTAGGAGTCCAAAGGTACTCAAGTGACACCTCCATTTTTATAATGGGATCTTTAGGCTTGTTCCAGGCTTATAGAATAACCTGGGCAAGATGTTATCCAATAGGTTCAAGAAAATGGCCATAATGGTGCATACATGTGTATATACATATGCATCACAACTGATATTATAGTGATGCTTGATGATAGATCGCCAAGGGAATGAGTGATGGAAGATCAAATGACATTACTTCTGTCAAGCAGAAGGGTCTGAACTACATGTTTAAGGATATGCACTGTAGCTTGAAACCCACCATATTAGAAGGTGATGAAAAATCAACAGCCTGTGAAATATACCACCCATAGCTGGGACACTTTCTGTGTCCCAGAAGGGATCTCAACAACTACGATGAGGACCCTGATTAGTACTTGTTCAGTCACATTGCTAGCCTCTTCACTAACAATGTTCCAGTGGCATGGAAGCCCTCCAATCTGGGGAAATCTGCATCAAGGTCTCAAGGTGGCCCACTGGGTTCTATGATGAAGGTTTCTATGACCCTTCCAACAAGACAGTAGGTCTTTTTCAGAACCACACTATTGTTTGGGTACATTAAGCTTTTCTTTTTCTTTTTCTATTGATGTGAAAAACTAATCCAATCTATCTAGTTTTACAAGCATCTATTCCTTGGTCCATCCTCTGTCTCAGCTACTAGTATGCACCAAGTAGCAAGGCCCTCAAAAAACCATGTCTGGGGCCTACACACTGTTGATCACTACATGATTGCATATGTGCACATCATTGCATGTTTTTCATTTTCTTGTGCAACCCATTACTGATGAGAAAATAGATATATTTCACACTCAGTCATGCTAAGACATGGACACACACCATTGGGGACATAGACCTAGAAGACCTATATTGGCGAATAATTGAAATGCTTGAAGACAAAGAAGACGAGTGGGTATGTAGGTACAGTACATATATCTACTACTGCCAGAAAGGACCCAGAAAAGACCCACACTGGTGGCTTTCCAGCAAAATTCAAGGGGTGCACTGAACAGTACATGGTGCACATGAAGTTAGCTGCCCATCTTTTTGATGAAGACAATGAGCATCCTTCTACCTGTTACATTTCCCCTAATTCTTAGTAGTTACTTCACTTTTCATACACTTTACTTACCTTTCTTATATGGTAGCATCAAACTTGAGTTCAACCACCAAACATGATGTTCGACTTTCCCATGCTCTGCTGAACATTCCCATGATTAGGAAATGACTTGAAACAAGTCACAATTCTAATCAAATGACTCAGAATGATTCACAATGAATCATCCCTCGTATAGGATCAACCTGGAATGAGTCATAGCTAGTTATATGCTTATCAGCCTCATAGAAACCTCATGTATTTCATATCTAGACACTATCTCTGCCTCATGCCCCTATCTCATCCTCATGCCCCTATCTCATCCTCATGTGCTCCTCATGTTCATTCTCATGTACATCCCAACTCACCATGACTCCCCTTTGTCCTCTAGGGCATGATCCAGTTATCTGGGCTGTACACACATGTATTCCTCATGGTAGATAAGACACAGGATATCTTATATCTACCATTCACATGTACAAACCTTAGAATAGTATATAAAGGCCCAGGTGAACAACTGGATTCCCCAGTCTTGTTCACTTGGAGATTTCCCATTCTCCACTGTCCACTGATTCCTTGCCCTGCTTGCTCTCATCTTAGACCATCAGCTCTTTAGTAAGTCTGGTCATTTCACTACCCACATTGAGAATGCTGCTATGTGACATGGGCCTGGTTTTGTGATGGGATCCACCAGTGGTTTTGCAATGGGAACTAGTTCTGCAATGCAAAGTTCACGTGCTGAATCACCACTCTTCCAGTTTTCCAACAAGAATGATAATCAAACCATACAACTCACATTACCAGCCACTACCAATGTTACAAACAACAATGACACCAGTGCCCTGCCCCCAAAAAAGGCAAAGGCAAAGAAGCTGTCCACATGACCTGAAACTATGCCCTTAAAATGGAACCCTGCATATGGAAAACATGCAAATGGCTTCTAAGCTTGCAGTTAGTTTTTTTTTTGTACTACTGATTGCTAACTAGTGACAGGAAAAATATTCACCTTGCAATCTGTTATCGTACTTGCTCAATCCACTGTTTCTGTTCTCCTACATTTCACTCACTGAGTCAAATGTCTTTTGTTCTCCCATGTTCATTTGTACTCTAGATCACATCACATGTCTTATTGTACTCCCATGTTCATTTGTACTCTCTAGATCATATTACTTGCACAATTAGAACTTTTTGAACTTGTTCATGACCATATTGTTGTATCATACTAGTGTGCAGAACAAATGCTACACAAGGACTAGCAATTCAAATTAGTTGCTGCCATGGCACTGTTTGGATCTATTGACACACATCTTATCTAATCTACAAAAGCTGGGGTACACCCCCATGAATCCAAACTTTCTCTTCCCACCTTCATTTCTGCTCCATTTCTGCTTCATCTTAAAGGCTCAGACTCACATCACAGTGATGAACAGTACTCAAGATGAAGATCACACCATGCAGATTTACTGGATCACTGGGGAAAAAGCGGCCACCCTTCTCAACCCATTTACTGTGCCAGCAACAGTGTTCAAGGCTGGCATTCAGTACACCACAAGAGGCAAGATAGACAACATGCTGTAAGACATTCAAGTTTATGCTTAACAGTCTAACACTCATTTAACCTTTACTGTGACTAGGGACCCAATGGTTGTCAAGCAACACAATCACTTCTATAAAGGTATCCTCAAATTCATTCCACCAAGCTTGCAGGATGAGCTGCCACATACCATATCCAAGTCATCCCAACACTTCTCAAAAATCATATGGTGGTGCATATATGCCAGTGCACATATAGAAAGCCTTTGAGCACCACAACATCAAGGAAAATGCCATCACTTGGCTTTCCATCAAGCAAATGATTTCTAAGAAGGGAGAAACATATGAACCCTCCCTTGTTTCCTATATCACTATATTCCAGAATAACATAGCCCTCTCAAAAATCAACAATGACAATGACAGTGTACTCATAGGCTTCTTTTCCACTGGAATTCTCCTAGCCTTAATGAAATAAATCTGTAGAATACTCAGTAAGTCACTAAGTAAGCTAAGGTAACTACCGTGCGATGTAAGGTATAGCTTATGTAAGCCTAAATACTATATTCAGAATAAATTCCAACACTCCCCCTCAAACACAAGAGATCAGGCAACAGCTGTAGTGTTTGCCAAATAAAAGGGATGATAATAAAAGGAATGTATACCCAATAAACTCTTGTTAAAACAATTATATTGTGTCCTTCAAAATGAGTGGTATTGCTTGTGTCCCACTGTGCTGGCATGGTTGCCTGATTTGATAAGTTGTGGCTTGTCTGCCTCTAGGTGTGCACGCTCGATGTTCTCGTCCCATGCAACATTGTGCAGGTGTTCTGCTGGTGTGGGGCACTTTCCCAATGTCACTGGTATGTATATGACATGTCCAACTCGTCCGATACAGTCCTGATACAGCTGTTCACTGTGGTAAGTCGATCCATGTACTTGGATGTAGCTGACCTTTCTAGGTCGCGTTTTCAGTCATCCTCGTTGACGTGGTGGATTTGAATTGGTATGAGGTTATCTGGGACCATGTAAAATGGGATTGGATGGCTCAGGTATGTCGGTTTTGGTATTGCACGTGTCTCACTGGTGCTGACCATCTTGTCCAGCTAGTGATCACTTTTCAAGTCATTTCAACTCACAGTGTGCATTGCTCATTGTGCCACCCTTCCGACCACCTTTCACATCATATCTGGTGTTGTCACCATCAATTCTGCATCTTCAATCATGCTCGACCATTCCTGACTCAACTTGCTCACCCTTTTGGCCTCTTAGCCCAGTATCTCAACGATGCACATTCATTTCGATGTCATGCTCATTCCCGTCACTCCTGAGATGCATCCCATTGCATCCGGCACTGTTGACAACCTTTTGGCAGTCTGGATCACCCTTGACGCCTCTTGACTCCCCCTGCTCACCTCTATGGCCTCCAGGGGTTCTATATTGATCTGGTGCATCCATTCCATTGATGCGCTCATTCCTGACACTTCTAGGACACATTTGGTGTTTGTGGGAGTCACCTGGTACAGTCACCTCGCTGTCCAGCTCATCTAGCTTATCCTGGGCTCCACCTGGTGAGGATTCCTCCTTATCCTGCTCTGAGCATTTGCAGCACCGTTCTGACACATTTCTAGGCTTCTTTGGTTGGTTTCTAGGGTCCTTGTTGTGCCTGGATGGTCCCAGTATGTCCACTTTACTGCCAGTAAGCTTGGGCTCACAGCTCATATCCGCTTCCATCAGCAAATCTCTGATTTAGGCACAGGTTTCCACAGGCTTACAGCAAATTACAGCAAATTACAGCATGACAACTCCACAGTGTCACAGGCACCCAGCATCTACAGTAATGTCACAGTATGTCACACTGGCACACTGGCACTGTCCGACAGCGCTACAGTATGTCACATGACTTCACAGGCCACACAGTAACACAGTCCAACCGGACTACAAAAACATCTCATTTTAGCTTGATATGATATCAATTAGTTATATACTATACAACAATGTAAATTTCATAGTTACATTGTATAGAATACATATTTTGAACTGTTACTCTAAGTCCTAATGATCTAACCTTGCATTTCCTAGTCCCTGTGGACTTCACAATTTTTTCTGTGAGCAAACATGTCACATAATCATAGTTGGAAATGCTCTAAGCCCACCTTGCTTGACCATTCCTCCCACCACCTGCCCACATTGTCGCCCTGCCTACCCATAGCACCATGCCTGCACCACAATGACCACAATGATGACGAACCCCATGCCACCCTCCTCGAGCGCCTCCCTCAGCCCCACCTGTGCCATGATGACAACAACACCATCAATGGTGCAACACCCCTGTGCCGCCATTCTGCCCTCCTCAAGCACAACTCACAGCCCCATGTGACACAACGATGATGACGATGCCAATGCCACCACACACACGATGGCAATGACAACATTGTCGACGACAGTTGGTGCCAGTGCCTTACACTACCCCATCCGACCCTCCTTGAGCACTTCCTGCAATGCCCATGTTGCTGCCCTGCCCAACCCATCCTGCCATCCTTGAGCACTCTCACAACCCCATCTGCATCATGACAACGATGATGCCACCCCCCCTAGTCCACACAACAATGACCCTCCTTGCCACCACCCTGCCCAAACCCTGTCCCACCCTACTCAAGCATGTCTGCAACCTCATGCCACACAATAACGATGCCAGCAATGATTCAGCGATGTGACGAGGACAGTGCCTCACCCCACCTCATCTTCACCCCACCTCATCCCTTCACACAACAACAATGCCTCATCCTCACCCGTCTTGTCCCTCCACACACGCAATGATGGCACGATGGTGACAACACAACCATGACAACATGACAACAATGATGTGATGATAACAGCACCTCGCCCATGTCTCGTCCTCACCCACCTTGTCCCTCCACACATGCAATGACAGCACAACAGCGATGACACAACCACGACAATGACAGCACCTCGCCCACATCTTGTCCTCACCCCACCTCATCCCTCCACATGCAACGATGACAACAGTGCCTCACCCTTGCCTTGTCCTCACCCACCACATCCCTCCACACGCAACGACAATGACCTGCCTTTGCCCTTGCCTCACTCTCGCCCTCACCCTCACTGACAACAACAATGACACAATGGACAGTGCCTCACCCGAGCCCTCGCCTCTCCCTCACTGGCAATGATGATGATACAACAACAACAGCACACCCTCAGCCTCAGCCTCTCCCTCTCCCTCACCAGTGATGATGACGACATGACAGACAGCACCTCACTGGCACCCTTGCCCTCTTCTCTCCCTCTCTGGCAACAACGATGATACAACAACGACAGCATGACCTGACCCTCCCACTCCCTCTCCCTTACTGGCAATGCCAACAATACAATGATGCAGGCTCGCCCTCACCCTCACCCTCACCCTCACCCTCACTGGCAACAACATGACAATATGACCCCCATGGGTATAGTACTGTAGAGCCTGTATTATTTAGATAGAGAATACTATTTTTTTCCCTATACATAAATTTGAGTGATGCAATCCAAATAGGAAAAAAATCTATGGCTGTACTCTACTGGGGACTCTGTATGGTACTGTTGCACTGTGAAAGCTGGGAGTGCTGTAGTGCTGTAGTGCTGTGAGCGGTGTGACAGCACTGTGACATAACTGTACCAGGGCTGCACAAGGGGGGACCTTCTGGTAATGCTATAACATCTGTCACACACTACACAGCACTGTACAGAACATTTTGAATTTGCTGATGCTCCCACTCCCCCTCGAGCTTGATGCTTGGGGGCTCATTTGGTCGCTGTATGGGTTTGTCTGGTGGTTTGGGTGGTACTGGAGATGCCTCAGGTGAGTCTTCATTGTCTGTCAAGGTGTGCTGATCGTTTTTGTCAGCTCTTGTTGATCACTCACACACCAATGCACCTCCACTCTGCACCTTGATTGACTTTGCTCGACCCATTTTGGCACTCTTCCCCCTCATCCTGGACTTCTCAGCATGTCCCTACAACCTTCCCACTGGTTGCTGCATCTGTGCTTTCGAGCATGATGCTCCTGTTCTGTTGGATGGTGGTTTCGCCCCCTGGCTCAACCTGGACATCTGTGGGATCATGCAGCTCATTATACTGCCTGTCAAGAGGTTTGTTGGGCTCCCTAGATCAACATTCTGGGTCATTGTCATCGCCCATTGCCTCCATGCCATCTCTTGACCCTCTCACTGGTTCGCTCAACTCACTCAACATGTCACCTGGCCATCCTGTGCCCTTAGGCATGTCAGGTGGCTCTGTAGGCTTGTCTGGACAATGTTCATCATCGCCTGTCGTGTCTGCAGGGTCCTTTGACGGTCTTGCTGGATCCGTTGTCATTTCCATGTTAGCTGGGTGGTCATGTGATGTGCTCCATGTGCTCATGCTGGTTGCCATTTGGTTGCCTTGGTCCCAAGTGGCCTTGGTGTTGTCTGGCTCACGAACAGTCAGTGCTGCCATCCCTCGCCTGTTCTGTGCACTCTTCCTCGAGCGATGTGCTCTGGGGTGCATCCGGTGTTGTAATTGTGGTGGTCTTGTCTTCAGACATATCCACTCGACTGTTCTTATTGTCGATGTGCTTGGCATGCACTCGACATTCTTCGTTGTCATCACCGCCTGCTACTTCCTGGCCCTTTCTGCACAATTCATTTGCGTGTGGTGTCTGTGCTGGCAGTGGGATTGTCGACTTGACTGGTGATTTGTTGACGCGCTTGGCATGTGCTTGACGTTCTCCATCAACTCCCTCCCAGCTCTCAACTTCATTGTCCACCACTTTCCAGAGTGGTTCGAATTCATCCAGTGGGTTCTGTGATGTGCCCGTTGGCCTCATTGGCTCTGTGTGTGTTGCATAATAAAGGTTTGCGGTGTCAATGGCTGCTTTGTGGACCTGACTTGTCAGTGGGATTGTTGACTCAATTGGTGATGGTTCCTAGGGCCATTCTGTGGCTGTGTGAGGGGCTTCCGAGTCATGCACAGGCTCCCAAGGTGAATTCACAGCAGCATAAGGGACTTCTGAGTTGCATGCTGGTATTTGTCAATTGCCGACCTTGTTGCCTGCTGCTTCATCATGGCTTGTGGCCACTTCCCAGAGTGGTTCTGGTGACTCGAGCATTGGTGGTATGAGTATGACCATTTCATAGTAGACCTTGGCATGGTCTCCACAGTTGTCTTGTGGGCTGCTCGCCAGGGTTGTGGGGCTTACACCATCAGTCTTACCGAGATCCATGGTTGTTTTGCCCAGTCTCTTTGCTGTGGCTGTGCCTTTGTTGACACTTCTGTGTGATGTTTCACCCACTTGCTGGTGTGCAGTGTCGAACCTATTAGTTAGGTAGTTGATACATTCCCATGCTGTACCATAGTGTCAAAAATGCCTCAAAATGGATTTGGGGACTGTGCACTCAACAATTCATCTTGTGAGTGAGTTGCAAATGTCACTGAATTGTTCTGGTGGGGTTCCCACAAGGTAATTGGCTATGCACTGGAGCTTGGCACACTTTTGAGTGTACTCATGCCATTGCAACCAATTTTCCCTGTTTGACTTCAGTTTGACGACTTCAAGCATTTCGTGAGTGAGCTGTTCCAGCTACTAAGGAGCTTTAGTCAGGGCTCATAACCTGTAGAATACTCAGTAAGTCACTAAGTAAGCTAAGGTAACTACCATGCGATGTAAGGTATAGCTTATGTAAGCCTAAATACTATATTCAGAATAAATTCCAACAGAATCTACATATGGTGATGAAAACAATAACCATCAACAGATAGTCAGAGGAATGCATGACAGATGCTTACATTGAAACAATCAGACTCACTGAAGAGCTGATAGTCTGAGATGAGAGCAAGCAGAGTGAGGAATCAGTGGACAGTGGAGAATGGGAAATCTCCAAGTGAACAAGACTGGGGAGTCCAGTCGTTCACCTGAGCCTTTATATACTATTCTAGGATTTGTACATGTGTATGGTAGATCTAAGATATCCTGTGTCTTATCTACCATGAGGAATACATGTGTGTATAGCCCAGATAGCTGGATCATACCCTAGAGGACAAAGGGGAGTCATGGTGAGTCAGAATGTACATGAGGGTGGACATGAGGAGTACATGATGGTGGGATAGGGGCATGAGGCAGAGATAGTCTCTAGATATGAAATATATGAGGTTTCCATGAGGCTGATAAGCATATGACTAGCTATGTATGACTCATTCTGGGTTCATCCTATACAAGGGATGATTCATTGTGAATCATTCTGAGTCATTTGATTAGGATTGTGACTTGTTTCAGGTCATTTCCTAATTGTGGGAGAGTTCAACGGAGCATGGGAAAGTCGAACATATGTTCGGCTGGTCGAACTCAAGTTCAACACTACCATATAAGGAAGGTAAGTAAAGTGTACAAAAAGTGAAGTAAATACTAAGGATTAGGGGAAACATAACACTACCCCCTTTCTATGAGTCAGACTCTGAATGACTTTCGTCGAGGAGTACCTTTTCAATACTTGGGATTACATCAGGATCTGTGTCTGATGTTCTGTCTGGATTGAGGATGATTAGGGCATTTGGGTGGTTAGAGGGACCAGCCTCTGATTGTTGGAACGTAGGGAGTGGAAATGCTTCTTGATTTTGGAACATGATCAAGGGGTCATTGGATTGATCTCCATATTCTGCCCATTGTTGTGGGTTAGAAGCTTCTTTGTTAAATGTGGGTACCCAGTCCCATTGAGTGTGTGGGGTAATTAATATTGGAATAGGATCAATGTTCATTTCATTGAAAGGTTCCAGTGAGCCTTCTAATTGCTCGGGATCTGTGTCCAAGGTTTCCAGTGGCTCTGGAGTTGTTTCCAATATCTCCACTGATGATGAAGTCACTGATGATGTAATAACTTTGTCAATCAAGGGAGGGAGTATTGATACCCAATGTTCCAGAAAGAGTGGGAGATGATTGTAGAACATCCTTGTGAGTTCATTGATATGTATCCACCTTGGATCATTGAATGGGTTTCCCCATTGTCCCCAATTGTTTCCTTGTTCCAATTGTGGTTCGGGATCAAGGAAGATCACATTGTCAGGGTTGTTTACCTGATGCCATTCTTTGTGATCTTCTGCTGTTAGTCCCCAATCTTGTTCTGCCCAATTTCCTACATTGTTATTGTGATCCCAGTTTTCTCCAGGGTACTCGTCTGGTTCATCATCATCATAGGGGATTTTCCTTTCTATCTTGTACTACCAACAGTTACCGTCAATCTGCTTCGTCCTGTATTACTAATCCTAATCCCGCTTGGGACATAGGATCTCACATTCCCATTGAAAGGGCATACTAATGGTACAACTTTCTATCCACAATATTTCATTGGTTCTTCAGATCGTACGACTTCCCTTGCTGTCTTCTCATTGGCTTTCTTTAGTTGTATGATTTCCATGTTTCCTTTCCTAGGTTGGTCTGTGCACCAGACCATAGGTATATAAACTCACCGTAATAGTACCAGTATTCTTCACGCTAGTTCTCTCGAATCACTAGCCTCTCTTTGTACTGGTCACACTAGTTGCAACACCCTTTTGTGATCTTGACCTTGCCATGTCCTGAGTAACTCTGGTTGCTCAGTCTAAAGACTTCCTTGGTCGACTTACAACAAGTAAGCAACACCACTACCAAAGTGCTGCCTTCAGTGTTCTCTAGGCTTGTCAACACCTTAGTGCTCAACGCTCACTTGCTTACCCACATCACATCTCACACTGTGGAGGATCACCTCCTTGACACCATCCTCATCATCCACTTAGTCTCTCTTAATGGAGACTTGAACATGGAAACTATTCTCTTAGGAGAAGCCTATGTCCTCCTCACCTTTAGAGGTTAGTAAACACCTCGCAGCATAACAGTTTTCACCAGGTTGAAGGGTATATGGATTCGGTCTGAGTGGGCTGAGATTTATTGCTCCTGGCATTTGATCTTCTTCTTGGTCCTATAGTTGATCCCAAGATCGCCAATGTCTGTTTGGGTGAATTTCAAAGATGAGGAGATCTCATCTAAGACCTCTGTACCAAAAGTGAAGATCTAATAAAAGCCCTGTTTCAAGATGACAGATTGCTGTCAACCATAGAGCAAGAATAAGGATGAAGATGATGAAGATAAAACAAGTAGGTCCAAAAAGATAGGAGAGTAGATAAAATCATAGGGGTGTTTGGAGAGAATAGAATGAGAATGCATAAGAAGATTTCTAGGATGTAGGGTGGAATTTCAAGTGTGAATTCCATTGTAGGTGATTTGTGGGAGCAAGGCTCAACTGGGTTTCAGATGTTAGTGTGTGATACACCTTTTAGGGGTGTACCTAGGATCAATGTGTTGTTTCCCCTGTCACAGCCCAGGGGTTCTTTTCAATCTACATCTAAGTGATCAAATGGTAGATGATCCTGGCTAATTTCTGGAATCAGTTTACCACAAAAGGTGAATAAGGAATAGAAGGTGGCCTATGACATAGCTAAATGTCAAGGTGCATTAGGATGGGATTAATGGAAATCCTTGATTGCTGATTGAGCATTTTTTAGATTAGATCTAGGTTCCCATGTTTGATCTTCATCAGTGTAGCCTTTTCAGTGTACAAGGTATTCGAGGTGATTTCCTTTATATCGCAAATCTACAATATGTTCCACTTTATATTCAATCTCTCTTTCTTCAGTAACTTCTACTAATCCAGGTTTATATGTGGTTTGACCTTCAAGGCATTCCTTGTATGGTTTAACCTGGGAGATGTTTACTACTGGGTGGATTCACATAGATTTCGGAAGATGCAATTCAATTGTATCATCTCTGATTCATTTCGTAATTTTGTAAGGTCCAAGCCAACGTTCTGTCAGCTTATGTGATAATCAAGTGAGTTTGAGATTCTTGGTAGAAAGCCAAACTTTATCTCCAATTTGGTAATCAGGGGTGTTAGATCTATGTCTGTTGGCCTGATTCTTCATTCGTAGCTTAGCTTTCTCTAGATTACTCCTAGTTTGTTCTAGAGTAGCTTGCATTTATTTAGTCAATTCTTCAGCAGCTGGAGTTTTAGTAACCTTTTGTTCAAAGCCCATGCATGGCTGATAGGATCTAGTAACTTCGAAAGGTGATTTCAATGTTGCAAGTTGTTTCTTTGCATTGTAAGAGAATTGTGCCATTGGCAACCAACTAACCCATTTGTTCTGCTTTTCACAAGTGAATAGACAAAGGTATTGTTGTAGATGTTACATTTCCGCCTACCCCTAGTTGTTACTACACATTTCATACACTTTCCTACACTACTTAATTAATCAAACTCTCAAACTCACAGTACTGATCACCTACTGATCATGGCACTGACTACTACTGATCATGGCACTAATCACCCTAGTTAGATCTAGTCAAATCAACTCAGGATGAGTCACAACTAGTCGGATCAATCAAGAATGAGTTGTAGATAGTCATTCGCTTATCTACCTCATGGGCACCTCATGTATTTCATCTCTGTGCACTATCTCTGCCTCATGCCCCTATCTCGTCCTCATGCTCCTTCTCATGTACATTCTGACTCACCATGACTCCCCTTTGTCCTCTAGGGTATGATCCAGTTATTTGGGCTGTACACACATGTATTCTGCATGGTAGACTAGACACAGGATATTGTAGATCTACCATCCACATGTACAAACCTTAGAATAGTATATAAAGGCCCAGATGAATGACTGGACTCCCCAGTCTTGTTTTCCCACAACTCTCTTGTCTGATCACTGATTCCTAGTCCTCCTTGTGCCAAGTTGACTATCAGCTCTTAAGTGAGTTCTGGTCATTTCACTTGAACAAGACTTTCATTACTGATACTGTGGCAGGCCTAACACGCCACTCTGCATCTGCCTTATCTCACAACCACTTACTTTCAATCAGTAAGCACAGGGCTTCTGATCTATAGCATGCACACAGGGCACACTAACCACTGATTGGTTTAGTGTCACAATACTACTGATTCCCCTTCTGCTACAGGACTCACGGTAGGGCAATCAACAAGGTACACCAGGGAGAAGCATACCTAGCAGGCCATCGGACCTTATACAGTCTACTGGAAGGGCTCACTCCAGAAGTACAGGAACCCCCTATAGCAAATGAGTGGGACTTGCCTGTCCCAGAGGAAGAAGAGCACTTCCTGCTCCCTGATTTTGAGTATTGGGACCCCATGCCAGAATTCCTGGATTACAGTGTCAAGGTAGAAGAGGAAGAGATCCTTCTTCCCTTGAGTCTCCCCACCTTGAAGAAAGAGGAGACCCCCAAGTTGACGTACCTGCCACGTTTACCAGAGGGACAAACCCTTCCACACATTGAGGACCTTCTTTGGCCCGACTTTAGTGACGACACATCTGATTTCTTTGATCAGATTGAGCTAGATGAGCTAGCATCTTACAGAACCTGCTCCCCCACATACTTCCCTCTTCCTGTTCTGGAAGCCACCCCAGAACCCTTTATTACATTCAACCCATACGTTGAATACCCCTCACTGCCCTGCTTTTCTCCCTTTACCAGGAGAAGCCCCACCCCCATGTACACAACCTCCAAGACCTGGTCCACTTCTCAGAAGATCAGGACATTGTGTTCCCTGATCTAAGGGAGTTCAACACAACTCCACTCTACTCACCCCCACTTCTTCAAGAAGCAGTAGATTGGACACCAGTCCACCACTGCCTTCTTGAACAGGAGATATTCAGGTCTGGATTCTCCACTCCCTTCACTCCGAACAGACACAGTATTGCTCACACTCTGTGTAGAGCTTTCCTCCCTCAACAGGTCAAGGATATTATTCGAGAGGGAATTGAACTTGGTCACATGCAGCAGAGAGATAGGAACCTTAGTTCATCTTCACCAAGTGAACACATTCCAAAGAAACTGCAGCTCAAACAATCTATACACAGTAGCTCCTCCTCCTCTTCCTCTAGCTTACCTCCTCCTCCTCCTCCTCCTCATTGCTGGCATCGCAGTATATATAGTAGTACCAGTAGCGATCACCCTCCTCTTTGTAGATTGTGAAACCTTAGGGCACCTGCACATTACAGGGACTTGTAGGGTTGTTATGAAATATATCTGGAGGGATTGGCTTATTGCATTGAGAGAAAGAAGAGAATGCATTGAGTAACTAAGATGTGAACAGAACAAAAACCCCAAGCTTGAAAGAGAGCTAAATGAATCCCTAGAAGATCTTGATCAACTGGATCAGATCAGACTGAGGTCTCCGCCACTGGATTATGAAACTGATCATGATTCAGAGAATCAATCAGTCGTAACCACACCTGTTAGTCAATGTGATGTGATAGTTGATGACATTGAGTAAACTGGATTCAGTAACGCACCACAGGAACCTATCTAAGCAAGATAAGATAAGATTCCAAGAGTCTATTGAAATACTTGCCAAGCAAAAATCAGGAAAACCCTATCCAAAGAAGTCCATCTATGCTAAGTTACTCAAGAAGGCTAAGTCTATTAAGCCTAAATCTAAGAAACTCTGCAAGTAACTATGACCTCCCAACAAATGAGAGATGCAGTCCTTGCTGCAATCAATGCATGCACAGTAAACTTCCAAGTAGGAGCACCAGCACTAGTTACCGCCATAACTGACATCATCACCACATATGATGATATGGGTACACAAGTTGGTAATCTACAAGTACAGCTACAACAAGCTCAAGCAGGTGGAGCAGTCGCTACACCTAAGATCTCTAAGCTACTTGCCGACCCAGGAACCTTTGATGGTTCCATAGCTAAGTTTGAAGAATGGTGGGCAAAAATCAAAGCATGGTGACAGGAAAGCAATGCAGCCATGCCTACCAACACTGACAAATCAGTCTGAGCAATCCTATCTCGACTAGAAGGACTTAAAGCAGGAAACTTCACTTGAACACACCTTGAGGCTATCAATGCTGGAAATGCATACACATGGGCTAAGCTAACCACAGAACTGGAAGGACTATTCCAACCAGCTAATCAGAAAGATTGGGCCCGCAAGAAGCTCAAAGATCTAAAACAAGGAAAGATGTCAGTAGATGACTGGATCATCAAATATCAGATTTATGCTGCTATGTCAGAATTTGAAGCTGGACAATTGTGTGACATCATTGAGCACAATATTGATCTGTCCATCATTTGGAAATTGATTGAACAAGGCACATGCCCCGCTAGGCCCAAAGAATACCTACAAAAGGTACAAGAACTTGCACAACAGAGGCAATTGACCTGATTCCTTGGTATTACCAGATCATCCCACAGAGATCTGAGCTCCATGGATATCAGTGCCTTAAATCAAGATGACAACATCAAACAAGAAGTTGAAATCAATGCCTTCACCAAAGGCAAAGAAAAGGGCAAAAGCAAACCTAAGAGAGGACCAAACTGCTACAACTGTGGTGGATCAGGTCACTTTGCTAAGGACTGTCTGAAATCATCAACCCGCTGCTGAGATTGCGGTTGGTCTAAAGGACAACACAAACCTTCATGCTCTAAGACAGGATCTAGAATCCAATCTACAGATTGTGATGATTCTAACAAATCAGCCACCTCATGGGATTCAAGTTCCCACCTCATTCAAGGAATGAACTTTGAAGAAGCCAAAGCCTTCTTCTATGACCTTAAAGACTCAGAAAAGGGAAAAGCCAAAGCACTCTGATCGATCTGGGTGATCCAAGTGTTGTCTATCAGAACATTGATCGAATTGAATCAAGATCTATTTCCAATGCTATGCATTCATGTTTAAATTATGGTCAAATGGGGACTTCTGTAGACCAGGAGCTCAGCTGGGACCACACAAAGCCAGTGCTTAATTCTGTTTTTATCCTCACTCCACAAACCCCAGATCCACGAGAGATATCTAACACCTTGACTCACAGAGATATCATATTACCACTCAAAATTGCACCAATAAAGTATACAGTGGCTCAAATAAGTGTCCCAATGTTGGAGCATTTTGGAAAGACTTAACATTTGCAAAAGAACTAAAATGTATCAGCTCTAACCCTTGCAGGGTCATAAATAGCCCTGACCCCTGCCCTGAA
>JBBPOB010000290.1:0-20025 GCA_038091275.1 Tylopilus subfusipes
GCGTGTGTGCCATCTAGCCAAAGTGAGTCGAAGGGACATACGAAGACGTTCTGCATGTATTTTTTTTTCACCATTACGAGTGCCCGTGGCCCTTGTCGTGATTGCAAGCACTGTCGCATTGCAGACTGACAAAACAAGGCGATTTATCACCGCTGCACGGGATAAGAATCCGAAAATAGTCACCCCGACCGTGGTCCCAATGACCGCAGAGCCATATCATCGACAGGGTCTCTGCGATACGGGCGTCGTTGCAAAGAGTGAAGCGGTGCAAGATCCACTCTAGGAGGTCCAATGGCACTGGCGGGATCCTCCGGAGCTCTCACCGCATAAAGTTGAGTGGGCTGCTCGGCGCGGAACAGCTGTGCAGGGGGCGGGAGAGAGATTTGAGGATAATTGTTGTGAGACGTTTGTGTAGTTGCGGCTGCCTGTGAGTTGTACGCGAACGCGTCTTCGTCTTGGCCCGCGGTGTCGGGAGTTGGCTGGAACATGCCGGCCGTGGATGAGGGTCGATCAAAATTCAAAGTAGATTCTCGTGGAGAGCCCGGATATGAACAAGACATTCTAGGTCGATATCGAGCATTTCTATCTTCAACAAGAGAGCAGGTGGGCAAAGCTAGAGCATGACGAGGAAGCGGGGCAGGATTGGGAGTCGACGAATAATCTGCAGACCGACCCTGATCTAATGTGGCTCTCCGGTCTCTGTTCGGAGGATTGGGTTGATATTCGGGCTGAGGAATCGCTGGCAAAGATGGTCGACGAAGTTTGTACTCGGTGTCCTCAGCTTCGGATCTCAACGGGGGCAACGTATGCAGGGCTCCAAGAGATGGGAGAGATGGGGAGATCGGATATTGCTGGATTTCCGATGGGTATTGGAAAGTGGCAGGGTGGGAAGTCTGTGGGCTAACTCGAGAAGGGTCCTGAGTGAACGTTGGTGGTGAAGTCCCTGGGGAAGGGGTAGGCTGTGCATGATAAGCGACAGGGAATGCGGCGTATGTTCGTGTTACAGAAGAGGGCACTCTAAAGACATCTGTACGAGCACGAGCATCATCCCCCTTGCGATTCTTGCCGACACGAGTGCTCTGGAATGTCCCCTCGGGGACCACAAGATCAGCAACGCCAGAAATATCGTCGATAGTGCCAAGGTCGTCAACGGTCGCTTGTGTGAAATAGGCAGCTATTCCGGATCAGTATAAGGTGCACAACGAATGGTGTTTAAGAACTTACTCAGGTGCCATTTTCGGCGACCTTTTTCTGTTTCGACCCAAACGGAATACGTTTGCTTCACTAATGGGTCCCAGTCTCGCGGAGGCTGCTTATCAGCTGTGCTAAATCACATATACTGTAAGACAAGAGCAAAACATTTATGCGAATGGTAGTTACCCCGAGTGACTTGCGTCTGCAGGTGGAGTGTACTTTTCGTAGTAGAAAAGGAATTCCTGGAAACGCAGAGAATAAGGGGCCCGATGTGTCACCGGAAACGAAATGAGACCGCACATCTCGCACGCGGGACGGACTCCAACGACGACCTTCGGTGAAGCGCTCGATGCCGAGACCGGTAATCTCAGTGTGAGGACCTCTTTCCTCCCAGGCATAGACACAACCTGAACGCAAGGCGAGGCGTTCATCTGCATCAAGCCGCCTGGTGATCATCGGCAGCACTCGGCGTTGGACAGCATAGAAAATCTTGTGTGCGTCACGGGTGGAACGGATACGAACATTTGTGCAGGTTGGTCTCTGCTGCATCTGGGGTTGCTTGGACGAGTAATGGTGAACAGGAGGGCGAGGCAGGTAGTGCCCAGGAGGGGCGGAAGAAGGCATATATATTCCGTCCGAGATCTGGGGGAGTCTAGGCTATTTGGTAATTTAATTTGGTAATTAATTAAACTATTTTTTCGACCCAGGGGGGTGTGCGGATGCAGAAGGCTGACAAGGTCGCTGTCAACAGAAGAGGCGATACAATGACAATTACCGCGAGCAGCCGCAACCTTATTGGTGCAATCGACCCAAAAGGTTGGTCGTCAATCTCGATTGCTGCCCAAACTCTATCACTTTATTGCAACCTAAATCACACCATCCCACCCAAACAACGAGAAATCTCATGTCAAAAAAATGTTCTGTGCGACTTTGAATCATTTCAGAGGTATCCGCCTCTCACGGCATACTCCGGCTCACGCCTTCATAATTCTTCTGACCCACTGCTTCTTACGCCCTTGCCATGCAGATCGGTCGACTGCCGAACATACCATGGAAAGTCCCGCGAGAGCCCCACCAGAATGCAACTTGAATTAGACGTCCACCTGGGGGCATGGTTGGCTTTCAGGTCCCTTTGTTTTCATCAGATAACACATACCTTACATCCAGGCACTTTTACAATTAATTCGTTCATTCCCTCGCAGCTGATCCCACTGTCCCCTACCAGAGAACAAGCAGCTATCGAGGCGCCCGCGATCTTCCATGTGCTACTCTGGTATAGACATGTTGTTACACATGACGTGCGGCTTTCTCAGACACCATCGCTGGTGGCTCCCGGTCCCGTCTCAGAGATCTTCTGCTAAAACGTCTAACCACGCTATTTCCAATCAAATTTCTGTCTCTTACCAAAGAAAGGGTATCCTTTACACGTCATGATGTGACTAGCCCTGTCCCCCACGCTCCCGCCCACCGTTGCGCTCTACCGGACCGCACCCATCAATAGCTAGAACGTGTGCGGTGTACCCTTCTTTCACGCTCCTCGGCACCTCGCGAACGGGATTTTGCTGGCTCCTCAAACTAAGGGTTCAGGATCCTCGCCAAGGGGAAGCGACTACCACATTCTCCTCCACCAATGGTTTCTATCCCCATTTGATGCAATTGTTGGAACGTTCCCTGACCACTGTTTATAAAGAGAAGTTATTTTCTCATGGCGGTCAATCACATCACAACAAGTGCCAAATCGTATCATAGCTACGGTCTAACCGCTCAGGACGACACACCAATGAGGACATTGTATTTTTTTGTTCCTTCTTTCAGCACGTCGGCCTCATCTTGTTATGGATCCTAACGCCGCCCCCTTCTCTCGAACGTGTGTATCCTTTCTGACCATGCTCTTCTGGGTCTCTCCGAATTCTCGAATAGGGTGCGTTCTCATCATGGCTGAATGAGCAGAGCTACCTGAATATGGAAGTGCGCGTTGTCAGGTAACCACGCTGCATATTCTAACGCTTGTGGACTTAAACTTTGATATCGCACAGCTTGATGTTTGCTTAATCTGATCCAAGATCTGGATCATGATAGTCATTCCCGAATCAGGTTTTGTATGCATGGTGAGATACGGACCTGTGGCGTTGTGCATTGCTCCCATAACATGGCCATGCAGGGAAAACCTCTGAGTCAGCGTTCCCGACTTCGGAGGAGTTTCGGCTCTAGCTCAAGATGTGAGCAAGTGGGCTGGAACGTCAGTTTGGGGCATAGTAAACATGAATGGAATGGCAGGACTGGAACCCACATGATCGCCAAGGTAATGGCGAACGGGGAACTCACTGTTATTTCGGCTGTCTCATCGGTCGCCGAGGAGATGTTGTATCACTTGTGCGGACTTGCCATATGCTTGTACATATAATCCGTGACTGCCACCGCGAGCTTGACTACAAAATTATACATTGATCCGCATCCTGTCTACCGAACACGAGAGAGCCTGGAAAAAGTAAAAGTCCAATGGGAGTAGACAACATAGCAGTGATGACTGGCTGGCATGCTCTCATGACATGTCCAGAGATATGTCCGAATTGGGTGGGGGGAGGGGAAATCAAGTCAAGCTAGGGTAGAGGGTCATGAGTATTTCCTCATCCACCGGGTGTCTCCGGGGTGGAGGAAGGTTTTGGAGGTACACTAGTGGTGCAAGCGTCTGTCCCTTTCTCTCTAAACTTGGCAGACTGCGGGGTACATCGGCACCAAGTGGGATCGTGCCCTGAAAAACTGGATTGAACAAGCGTGTTGGCGAAGGATATGGTGCGAATTGTTGATGAGACGGCGCACGGCTTCCTTGCTCGTCTCTGTGCACACGATTCCGAGCGGGGTTATGCCGGGCGCTTCTGTACTTCCCAGGTGGAACTTCGAGACGAGCAAGTTCTGGTACCTCAGAAACCGTTCGGAGGTCGTCGGCCGTATCCGCGGTGAAGTACGCAACTGCAAGGCACAGTTGGCGTAAATCAACCGTGGAGTAAAATTTGACATACTGAGGTGCCATTTCCGACGTCCTCGCGACGTATCAACATATACGGAGTATGTTTGTTTGACAAGCGATGAACGTACAGGTTCTTGGCGAAGGTTGTTGTGGGGTCGAGATCCAGAGCCGAGGCTAGCAACACCGTCAGCCACCTAAAAACCCGTAAAAAGGCTCTAACGAACGTGGTGTCTGAGTCTGAGTTTTGGTCTACGTCGACTGGGTCCGGATCTTTCTCTTGATAAAAGAGGAATTCCTATAAAACCTTAAGCTAATGCGGCTCGAAGACATGCCGAGATCAACTCACATCTCGGACACGACTAGGGCCCCATCTACTTGCAAACTGGTAAGTACGGAGTATACACTTGGAAGATGACTTGCCTTTTGCCATCCGTCCATCTTTCAATACCGAGCTGCGACGATTCCGTTTGAGAAATGACTGATGACGGTTTGGCCGATGTACTCACCCCAGTAGCCTCCGGGTTGGGCCCGCGTTCCTCCCAGACAAAAACGCTGCCAGACGCAATCGCTCTTCTCTCTTCTGTATCCAAGCGTCTGGTCACCATTGGTAGCACACTGACCGCTACCGCGTGAAATATGACTTGGGCATCTTGAGGTGATCTAGGACGAAGAGATGGAAGCCATATTTATTGATTAATTTTTTTGGTGAGAACCCGAGTGCTGGCGTACCGTACACGGAGTCTCGTACATGTAGGCTGTTGCATCCTCGATCTCTGAAGGCTGGAAGTGTGCTGGGTATGGTAGATGTACGAGTGCGAAGTGGTGGACTTAATGAGCCTGGTATCCAAATCGTATGAGTGGGTGAGAATCATTCGACGCTGCTCTCGCAGGCGTCAGCGAGGGATATAGATGGGGTAAGAGACGTGAGGGAAATGCAGGAACGGCAACTTGTCCTTAAATATCAGGGGAACCAGTTCATTTGACGATACCGAGACACTTAACTTTAACCGTTAGGTATTAGCGTGATGTAAAACGGCTGTTGGTCGGTTGCGTGAAGGTCCTTAGCACAGGCTGATGGGAAAATGAATCGCGTTTTTGCAAACGCTCATTGGTAGATCAGATATCACTGACCAAGTGATCGCAGCAAGTGGATACCGAATAGCTAATAGAGTTTTAGGGTCCCTGCCTCGCTGGGCTTTCAAATAGTCCCTTCTTGTCCCGCTACACAACAGGCGAGGCCGCAAACACTGGAGCAATCTCACACTGCCACACAAACAGAAATTAGAATTAAACTGAATTCAAGTATTCTCAAGGTTGCGGAAATAATTTTGGACGGACGTTCAAAAGAGGATCGCATACCCGTTGACACTAGTAATGACACTTGTTCTCATGACTCGGAAGCGAATATTTACTTGAGGCCCCTCAAATTGGCTATATCGATTCAGAGGATTGTACTTGGCGGAATACACATCGGCCGAGATGGTTTCTGTTGCACAATTCGATGCAGCCCTGAGGCCTGATCGATGGCAGATGGATGGTGTTTTACCCTAAAACGCATTAGCTCCGCGCAGGACAGCTACTCTAGATTCGTACCCGCGCCCGCCACCAAAAAGCAAACCAAACTTGCCGCTGAGGCTATCATAATCGGAAAAAAAAGGTCCATTACGGACTGGAATTTGGGCAAATAATTTTTTTCATTGAGCTTGACGTAGCGAGCTCTAACTCGTGACCACAGCGACTTGTCATTACGTCAGCGCCCATCGGATTCCACTTGGCTAATTCCAATTTCGACTTTATGACCTTGCGAGTCATTCCTGGCGCACTCGTTCTTTGTCGTACACATCTCGCAAGGCGCCTGGGTTACACTTACCAGAACATAGCAACCATGTCTGCCCAGCAGCCCCCTTGGAATGTCCCGACTTGCCAGATAGATGAACCAGTCTTGAAGGTGTACAATTCTTTGACCACGACCAAGGTATGGGTTTGATCATCCAGATATCTGACAGCTTGACGTCCCCGTAGACAGAATTCGTCCCGAGAAATGGCCACCTTGTCAAGTGGTACAATTGCGGGCCTACTGTATACGACGCTTCTCACATGGGTCATGCAAGGTTGGCCGTGTTCGATCGAGTCACGGTGATCTTGTCCTAACAAAGTTTGGTCCAAAGAAACTATGTCACCCAAGATATTCTTCGCAGAATTCTCTCGGATTATTTTAGCTATGACGTTCACTTTGTCATGAATATCACCGACATCGATGACAAGGTGTGTACCCAGTTTTCTTTATATCCGCGTTCTTGACGCGGAGCAGATCATTCTACGAGCGCGTCAAAACCATCTGTTTGAGAATTTCCGCGATCGAACGATGTCGCTTACTCCTAACCTTATCGCTAAAGTGCAAGACGACTGGCAGTCGCATGTTTTAGACAAAGTATCCAAGGGGCTACCGGAGAGTGTCAAGCCAACGAAAGAAAACTTACACATACTTTGGCCACAAATTGAGACACTCCAAGATGACAGACTTGGAAAAGCCGAGTGCTTGAAACGGGACGAAAAATTTGAGATGAATCTTCGCACTGCTGTAGGTCTTGTCCCTCTGTGCGCAATTATTGATCATGTATTCGACTATGCATCGTAGATTCGTACCGCTTCTGCACTCGCAGCCGCTCGTCGAGGCCCAAAAGATAGGGAATCTGCCGTGACTCTATTGGACGAGTCTCGGGATATAATAGCAGCATCTCTAGACCGAGAGGTGAGTACCTTTCAATTAGACTGGTACACTAAACTTACGAGTTTGCGTAGTTGAAAGATACGGTGTCCGATCCAGCTATTTTTCGTGCGCTGGCCGCTTTCTGGGAGGTCCAGTTTTTCAAGGATATGGATCGTCTGCGGGTTCGTAGACCTGACACGTTGACACGCGTGACGGAGTATGTTCCAGAAATCGTAGAATTCGTGAAACGTATCATGGAAAATGGCTATGGCTATGAACATGAAGGCAGCGTGTACTTTGATACCGTCGCCTTCGATTCCTCGGAGAGTCATACTTATGCGAAGTTAGAACCTTGGAGCAAAGGAAAGAGAGAATTACTTGCGGAGGGAGAAGGTCAGTCCTCGAAAATTTTGCAACGAATTCTGAGAACGATATTTATACCCTCGGAGGTGCGCTCTCGATTACTACCGGCAAACGTTCCGCATCAGACTTCGCTTTATGGAAAGCGTCAAAGTCTGGGGAACCCTCGTGGCCGTCACCGTGGGGTCGAGGTCGGCCTGGTTGGCATATCGAATGCTCGGTCATGGCCAGCGCAATATTTGGTGATAACATGGACATACATTCGGGTGGTATCGATCTCGCATTCCCGCACCACGACAATGAGATGGCACAATCCGAGGTGAGATAGTAACTCCGCGGTCCGGGAAATCCAGTCCTTCTCAACCCACATAGGCGTACCACGGGTGCGGCGCGTGGGTCAACTATTTTATCCACACGGGCCATCTACACATCGAGGGTCTCAAGATGAGCAAATCGCTGAAGAACTTCGTTACCATTGATGTAAGGCTCTTGGCGTTTTGCCACCCAAGTCGTTCATTGAAGTATAACTCGAAATCAGGACATTTTACAAAAGTTTACCCCGCGTCAACTTCGCTTAGCATTCTTATTGCAATCGTGGAACGCCAAAATGGATTTTTCTGACTCGCTCATGACTGGCGAAGTGAAGACGGTCGAGACCATTTTCAATGTACGGGTCGCAGTGATGCACAGATACGTATATCTGATGTCTCTGAGTAGAACTTCTTCGTGACAGCCAAAGCTTTGACATTGGCGAACGAGGGAAAATCGGACGGATATCATCACTACGGAGACCCGGAGCGGGAACTCCTGAATGGGTGATCACGGCCTCGCATTCTATTTCGTCACAACTTACACTCTTTCAGGTTTAATGAGAGCAAGCTGTCGTTCCGCTCTGCACTCTGCGACTCCTTTAATACCCCCGAGGCTCTCAAAATACTGCGTGATTTGGTGTCGCGCACTAACGTCTACATCAACACCCGCGGAAAGGCCCTAAACGTTGCCTTGGTCGAGCAATCGGCCAGGTGGACAGGGGACATGCTGCGAATGTTTGGTCTCGGGGAGGGGGAGAAGTTTGAATTAGGTTGGGGACAAGAGACCACAAGCGATGCCAACGCTGCCAATGTAAGTTCCTACACTCTCATAATGTGTATGTCTCTCAGCCGCACCTACGCTAGCAGGAGGAACTTTTACTTCCGTATCTTCGCGCGCTTTCTTCTTTCAGAGATAGTGTGCGACAATTGGCCATTGCCAAAGGAGATAATCCCTTGAAGGAAATCTTGAAACTCTGTGATCGGCTTCGCGACGAGGATTTGGTTCCGTTGGGCGTGGCACTAGACGACCAAGAAGGTATCTCGTACCGTTTTCAAATTCATACTTACCCCTAAAGGCTCTCCATAGATGGTCGGGCCCTCATCAAACTGGTTCCGCCGTCGGAACTGATCAAGGCCCGCGACGAGAAGCGGCAGAAGCTAGAGGCTCAGGTCGCCAGAAAGGCAGCATTGGCGCAAACCGCAGAGGCAAAACGTCTTGCGAAATTAGAGCAAGGGCGTACGCCACCTACAGAGCTGTTCAAGCCGCCAAATGTACCCGAAGGCACATACAGTCAATGGAACGAGCAAGGCATTCCTACGGCTGATGGCGAGGGCGGTAAACTGAGCAAAAATCAAGAAAAGAAGCTGTTGAAACAGTGGACCGACCAAAAGAAACTACACGAAGAGTTTTTGGAGTGGCAACAGCATTAACGGTAGTAACTTTTCCATTGCGTTCAGCAGACTTTCATCCAAGGGATCGTCGTGTAATCTTCAAATGTATGATAGATCACTAGTCCATTTATTACCAATCGCAACTGTTCACAATCAGATCAGCGATGGCTTCTAATCCATGTTTGTCCTGTTCGTCAAACCCGCCCAACACGAGGCAATCCAGATCCAGAACCCCCAATACCACCTGATCGTTTCCGTTCCGTAAGATCAGGGGACAAACGATCTCACTCTTGGTGTGTCCATCGCAAGCAATATGGCCAGGATACTCGTCTACATCCGGGATAATTATCGTCTTTTGTTGTAGGAATGCGTCGGCACACACGCCTCGGGCGCGAGCTGGGGATACGTTGATAACTTGACATGCAGGTTTCCCACAGAATGGTCCCAAAAGAATCGTGTTCTCATTTGTCGTCGCGGATATCCCAGCAAATTGGGGTTTAGGGAAAAGGGATGGAATGAGGTAGAATCCTGTAATTAATTAGCGTCAAAACGCTCGCTCTACGGTACAGGGCCACTTTTTGGCGTGCTCGTGCATGGAATCGAGACGCGATCATGACCAGGAACGAGACCAGTGCGACCAGAACGAACGAAAAATGCTGCTCACCACACCAGTTCACGGCACGATCGCCGCTTCCGAAATGAGGTTCGAAGGCGAGGAGGGCATGATATATCAGTGAAGATGCGTTGGCCAAGTTTGTCACCTGAAGACGTGTTCCGAGTCGTGTCGACATAGCACCGTGACGAAGCAAATTCGCCATACCCATTGTTTTTGGTCTGTCAGAAGATGTTGTAACTGATCACGGACGTAGACCCAAAACTCTGTCTTCAAAGAAATTTCAGGGGGAACATATGACGAATCTGCGTGAGGCATGTTTTCCAGCTGGTGCGCGTTTGAAGGTAAGATCACGGAGCACTCGAGCAACTTCCGAGTCAAGTTGTGCAGCCGCTGCCATGCGAGTGGTGCCGGTGAGCGCCTGCGCGTTGCTGATGTAAGCGGGGGCCAGGAAGACCGTCGCCATGCTACTCGCCCCCAACCATGTCCCCTATGCGACTCCCCGACAATCCTTTTCCGCCGAGCGTGTTTCATGTTGCGTACCAACAATGCCTCACCCTCGAGACCGAAGCTGAGGCATCTCGTGTTGCACCCGTTGAGGGCTGTCCCTCGCCCCTAGTATGTGCTCGAGTACTCGATCACTTGTTGCACTTGGCGCCTGCTGGAAGTTTCCAAGGATAAATTCAGCGGGATATCGAACTAACAGAGTCGGACCAGTAAACGCTCATGCGGTTAGAAACTTCATCTGCACGTGTAAGTCATAGCTTTTTTGTGTCTTTTGATCACTCGTGATACTTGTTGGCCTTTTGACAGTCAAGCGCAGTAGTGGACCAACCCTGACACCATCCGAGCACTCGTCTCGCCCATCTTCGAAGATGCCCGTCAATATGTCATGTCTATAATGGAAGAATGCACACTAGATCATTCCACCGCCCGGAAATGGGTACGCCTCCAGAGTTTGAGATGCCTTCCGCTGACACTTGAATAAGCAAGGAATCGTGATAACCATTGTTACATGATCACCGGCTTGAAGGATGTTATCAGTCATCCTGATGGCATTTTCCCCGTGCAGGTGGCCCAAACGTATCTGTGCCAGGCAACGTTCCTCTTCTGTCAATTGACGATTTCGATATGGCGCTTCCACGCTGCAGGAGTGTGGCCAATCCTGTCGATGCCCACTCATGACAATATTATTGGCGACCTCGCGGGCAATTGTATCGACCGTCTCGAGAACATCGTATCAATGAAAATTTACTTCCACTACTATTTTGACAACCTTGAGCTGTGGCTCAAGCCTATGGAAGTGCGTTCACCATTCATTTCTCTCTTGTGTGCCTGAATATCGATCATAGGATGAACCACACACATTGTGCATGCACAGCTAGGGACCAGCTGAGGGTCCTTCCAGTGCTTCCCGAAAAAGTTACATTCTCCACAGTTATAGACCTACCTTCCTCAACGTGATTACTTGGCACTTCATGCACTCCGTCGTGAGGTGGTGTAGATGTCCGGGGCTGCAGAGTACATCATGGACATCGAGGGGATGATGGGTAATACAAAGGTTCTTGACGTCAGCATTAATCGAAGCCCATTGACTTGAGTGCGTAGTGGTGATTCGTATCACACTTGTCATTGTACACTGGTTCATTATGCAAAGATGTCTGAAGATTTTGTGTTAGAGTCTGGAAAGCCAAGGCCCGGTCAAAAGTTCCCAGACCCTAAACTTGAAGCTTGAAAGCCTTGGCCACATCGCGGCTCGCCCCACACTAACTCGAGCTCATCGACGTGGCCGCAGTGTGTGACTGTGTCTCGAACACGCCCTACTACTAGTAAGTTAGAGATGCTGTCGCTGCGGGTACGGGTGCGGTGTTGACTCTTCACGCCATGGTGTTACCCGTACAGAACCCTAGATATAGTAGGGTATTCTATGAACCTATTATCGGAAATACCGATAGCACCAATGCAGTCAGTGGGAAATACTCACTGAGTGTCTACCGTAGAGGAAGATTGAAGAGTAGTAGTTGGGGAGTGGATTTGACTTATAGGAGGTCAAGAGCCGCTTGTATTATACTGGGGAACACCTCCAGTTTATATACTACAGGAATGGTGCACGGACCAACTACCTAATATAGGTTTTTCCTATGTATAGTAACGACTATGGAATACGATGGAACATCGTAGAACAATTTATAATTGTATGACATCAGTATGACATCATGCCAAGAGATGGCTTACTGATGTTTATCCGATGTAACAGATTTTGAGTAATCGCAATCATGTCATCATCACGTGATGTTCTAGACCGTGGAGTTAGAACGTGAAGAAGAAAGGCTAGTTCATCTACGTGATTTCAACACCTATAGATTGTGGTATTAATGTACAAGTGCAGACAACAGGACATGCAGGGCCATCGTGGAGCCTCTCTCCCTCTTGCTGCATCGCCATTGACTTACAATACTTGCCTCGCGGGATCTCTGCCAGGAAATGGTATTTGCCCCAGATGGCGTCCAGAGAACCATAGTTGTCACCTCTGACTCTATTCTTGTTGTAAGCATGATGCCCAAGAGGGAGCATATGCCCTGGATCCAGTCTATGAATTCAGCATGGACTGCCAGTGATGAAGGAATCTCGTGTGTGTGATGGACTTGCATTCATCCAGGGCATGAACATAGTATACGTACTAGTAGTATCTCATCAATCTACTGTATGTCGATCATACGGATGCCATCCATCAATTCAGCCAATGACATCTTCTCACGAACCTGAACCATGATCAAACTATCCATTGCAACACGTCTGTACTTGTTAGGCAACATGCAGAGATGACCCAAAATGAATCATTAGTCAGGTGAATGAGTAACTATCCCAAAACTGGGGAGAAGTACATGACAAGTCGGGCCTTTATATATTGTAGAGATGGAATGCCAAGCATGGGAGAACATGGAAAGAGATTGGGAAAGAGCATTCTTAGTATCAGGAAGGGTTGGAAAGAAGAATTTCTAACATCACCCCCTTCCTAAGGGCTGATGTCTGCAGAAGTGGCAGGAGGGTCTTTGAAAGATGAAGTGGGGAAGTGAGTGAACTGATCCTGGAAGGCCATGAAGTTGGGAGACAAAAAGAGGGAGGAGGGAGTGGGCAGGGGTTCACTGTGGCAAATGGGACACACACAATGTGAGTCAAGTTCAGAGTCTTGAGCACATAGTCACATGGTTGGGTGAGGATGTGGGGCAGTGGGATGTAGATGGTAGAATTGGGTGACAGCATCCTGAGCATTTGGCAATTCTGTAGTATGTTTCCACTTGTGCTCTTCATGGGGAAAACCATGCCAGTGTACAAGGTATTTGATGTGTCTGTGTTGTTCATGTGAGTCTATGATAGCCTTGATCTCCTGTTCTTTAGCTTGGTGGATGAGAATGGGTGGAGGAGGAGGCAGGGTCTTTTGAGAAGGGAACTTGCTGGGAGTGTAAGGCCATAGGAGGCACTCATTGAACATGGGATGGATCCCTTACCAAGACCTGTCAAGTTTCAGATGCACTTGTACCCACCTTGGCCAAGATCTTGAATGGTCCATAGTGTTTGTCATCCAGTTTGCGCAAGGGCTGGTCTATATGGATGTTAGTAGCCTCAAGTAGGACTAGATCACTGGGTTGGTAGTTATGGCAAGTGTGAGTGTGCTGGTCATGGAAGCATTTCATATCTACAGTGGCATGTTCAAGTGTGACATGAGCTTTGTCTTGAGAGTGCTTCATGTGGTCCACGAAGTCTTCCACAGAGGCATTTCAGACTGTCTGGCAGTGTTCAATATTAGTGAGTGGTTGTTGGCTGTAGTTAAGCTGAAATGGGGAGTAGCCTGTCAATGAAGACATCTTCTGGTTGTGAACAAACTCAGCAAGGGCCAACCACTTGGCCCAGTTGGTCTGACTGTGGTTAGTGTAAATATGTAGATATTGTTCAATCTCCATGTTAAGTGTTACGATTCGCTTCGCTAACTAGCAGAAGGAATCCTAATGTCCTTATAGCTTCGCTATTCGACAGAGTTGCTATTCCAAAGGCACTCCAAGATTACCAGCTTCGCCTAAAGGGAAGCCTTATCAACATCCACATTATGCGACATCCTAGGTGCCAGCCCTAGATGTCATTACTTGTCATCATCGTTGCTCGCTCAAGAGGAAGAGTAGAGCTCTCGCCATGCACACTACCGACCAGTGCTGCATCTCACGTCCTGCTGACTAAGCAGAGGTCACGTGACATTCCCACGATCATGTTGACATATATAACCATACCGAGACATACAGGAACTCTGAGGACTATCACGTCAACGCCCTATCTCCAATAGAGGCCGGTACCTCAATCTACCCGTATACGGACTATTGTACAGAGTCTGACCTCATGTCTACTGCGGAATATCACCTTATCGGTTCCGCAGTACATCTTCAGATCTCTGCAGCGCCTCATGGTTTGCGCAGCACCTCAAGGCTTATCTGCAGCGCCTCGAGGGAGATACCTTATGCTGTTCCCATTGGTTGGAACCATACACGTTCTCCTTGACGTGTATCTCTTGTTTCTCATTGGCTCCGCCTATCGTGGGTACGTGTCGCCAAAGACTCATGCTTATCTTTAGTTCTCCATATATAGTGCGTGAGAACACCCAGTGTAGAAGGGTTTATTCCTTAATAGGATATTCCCATATCGAGTACATGGTCTGTGCGCAGTCTTAGTACAGTATATAAGACCGCCCTCTTTGTAGTAGAATACCCAATTTGATTCTACGCTTCTCATAGTGCATTCTCTTCCTGCTTGAATCCTAAGTCGTATAACATCAGCTTAACACTCGACTAGACCTTGTCAGTCTACTGATACACATAGGCGTATCTCAGCTCAGAAGGCTTGATGAAGACAAGCAAAGACTTAGACTGACTAAAGTCTAGTCGAGCATTGAGCCAATGTTATATGACTCAGAGTCAAGCAGAGAGAGAATGCGCCAGTTAAAGCGTAGAATCAAATTGGGTGTCTACTACAAAAGAGGCGGTCTTATATACTGTACTAAGACCGTGCACAGACCATGTACCCAATATGGGAATATCCTATTAAGGAATAAACCCTACAACACTGGTAACTCTCACGCACTATATAAGGAGAGTAAAAGATAAGCATGAGTCATTGGTGACACGTACCCGCGATAGGTGGAGCCAATGAGAAACAAGAGATACACATTAAGGAGAACGTGTATGGTCCCAACCAATGGAAACAGCATAAGGTATCTGCCTTGAGGCGCTGCGGATAAGCCTCGAGGTGCTGCACAAACCATGAGGCGCTGTGGAGATCTGAAGATGTACTGCGGAACCGATATGGTGATCTTCCACAGTAGACACAAGGTCGGACTTTGTACGATAGTCCGTATACGGGTAGATTGAGGTACCGGTCTCTATTTGGAGATAGGACGTTGGCGTGGTATCCTCGGAGTTCCTGTATGTCTCGGTATGGCTATATATGTCAATGTGATCGTGGGAATGTCACGTGACCTCTGCTTAGTCAGCAGGACGTGAGATGCAGCACTATTCGTTAGTGTGCATGGCGAGAGCTCAACTCTTCCTCTTGAGCGAGCGGCAATGATAACAAGTAATGACATCTAGGGCTGGCACCTAGGATGTCGCATAATGCGGATGTTGATAAGCTTCTCTTTAGGCGAAGCTGGTAATCTTGGAGTGCCGTTGGAATGGCGACTCTATCGAATAGCAAAGCTATAAGGACATTAGGATTCCTTCTGCTAGTTAGCGAAGTGAATCGTAACATCTACGTTTTCACTTAGGCTTGATCAAGCTTTCTGGGAGAGATACGCCCACGCATATCATTAAGCTGCTCTGTCTGCCCATTGGTTTGTGGGTGGTATGCCATCAAAGGATTGGTCTCAATTTTGAGCAGTGTGTAGAGGTCCTTCATAAAAGATGACATGAACTGTGATTCCTGGTTGGAGATGACCTTCTGGGGGATACCATGGAGTTTGAAGATGTGATTGTGGAAAATTTTGGCTACTCTTAGGATGGTAGTGGTTTTGTGGACAGGAAAGGCATGGATCATCATTGAGAATTGATCTATGACATTAAGAATCACATTCTTTCCGTTTGACTCAGGAAAAGGGCCAATAATGTTGATTGAGATCTCCTCCCAAGGTGTGGTAGGTACAGCATTGGTATGGAGTGGTGTCTACTTGGATATGGTTCTGGATTTGGTCTTTTGACAGTGGTTGCAGCTCTTTACATACTTCTTGATGTCCTGCTGGAGGCTTGGCCAATAGTATTTGTTCATGATGAGATTGTAAGTATGTTGAATGCCTGGATGTCCTATGACTGGATGATCATGGTGCTCCTGTAGGATGTGCTCTCGAATGGATCACTCATTAGGGACATAGAGCAGATTATTTCAATAAACAATACCATCTTGCTTATTTCATGGTGTTGGGTTGCATTTGAGACCCTTTTTGGTGTATTGCTCTTGTTTGTACTGGTTCTTGTGGATGGCAACTTCGATGAAGTTGGGATGGGGTGATGAGGTTTCCTCAACTGGTGACATGATTAAGGGTTGAGCATTGGATGAGGTGGATTAATGTGCTATGTTCAACTGTGAGAAGTTGAAGAAGTGGAAGGATAGGAGAGTCACCTGTGAGTTGTCAGACTCCACCCCCTTTCCATAGTTGGGTCTTCATGAGAGGGGGTCAGTAGGGTTCAAATACCCTGGGCAATGGGTGAATATGAAGTTGTATTCCTGAAGAATCTGTTGCCAGTGGGCCTGTTGATGAGAAAGATTGTGAGGCTTGCAGAAAAACTCTAGATTCTTATGATTAGTGAGAACTGTGAAAGAAAGATGGGCACCCGGTAAATAGTGGTGCCACTCTTTCAGTGCAAACATGACAGCCAACATTTCCAGATCTGCTATGTGGTAGTTCTACTCAGAGTCTGATAGGGAGCATGAGATGGCTGCCAGACAGAGTCTTGACATTGGGAGAGGATGGCACCAAGTCTGATGCCTGAGGTGTCTGTTTTCACATGATATGGGTGTGTTTTGGTGGGCATGCTAAGGGTGGGAGCTGATGCAAGGGTGTTTTTGAGTTGCACAAATGCTACTTCACAACTTGAATCCCATTCAAAGTCTCTATTAATGGAAGTCAGTGCATTGAGTGGATGAGTGATCTGAGTGAAGTTCTTAATGAAGTGATAATAAAAGTTCAGGAATTTCAGAAATCCCTGCAGCTTCTTCTTTGACTTGGGAACTGGCCACTTCTTGATAGTAGCAATCTTTGTTGGATCCATCTTCACTTTGTTGTGGGCAACGACGAGACTGAGATACTCAGTTTTGAGTGCTTTGAAGTTGCACTTTTCATGTTTGAGGTACAGCTTATTTGCTTGCAAGATCTAAAGGACCTCATGCACAACAGTGTGATGTTCAGCAAGGGTTGCAGTGAAAATCATAATGCTGTCCATATAAATGATGACCTTTCTATGATTGATGAGGTCATGGAACAGGTGGTTCATCATTATCTGGAATGTGGCAGGTGAGTTGGAGAGATCAAAAAACATGACAAGGGATTCAAAAAGACCACAATTGATATGGAATGCTGCTTTCCACTCATCTTTCTTGACAAGTCAAACATTGTTGTAGCTTCAATGGATGTTGAGTTTGGTGAAGTACTTGGCTGACTTCAATTTGTCAACCAGTTTGGAGATGAGCAGTAGTGGGTAGTGGTTTTTCACCATAATAGTATTGAGTTTGTGATAGTCTTGTACAGGGCACAGTCATCCATTCTTCTTCTTAATGAAGAAGAAGGGGGACATGAAGGGGGATTTGGAGGGGCAGATGTGATCAGATCAAAGGTTCTCTTCAAGAAAGGCATTGAGTTCCTTCTACTCATCAGAAGATAGATTGTATGTTTTGCAATCAATAACATGATCACCTGGTATAAGCTCAATGGCATGATTCTAGGAATGTTAAGAGGGGAGTTTATCAAAGTTTTCCTTTGAAAAGACATCCTTGTAATTATGGTAGTGATGAGGGACTGCTTCTGTAAAGGTCTTCTTGGGTTTTTGTTGGTTTGCAGCAGTGGCAATGTCCATTGAGATATTTTGTACAGTGAGGTGCAAAACTGTCACAATGTTTAGTACTTTTGGAGTATACATGGTGTAGTAATGGAGGGTGTGGGAATTTCGCTTAGGGTTGGTGGGGGCGTGGGAGCTACTAACCATTGGCTACATTTTGGTTCCTGGTTCATGTGATTTGGCTTAGAGGCTGTGGAGATATGGCCATTTTAATCCAAAGACATCATTGTAACAGTTTTGCACCTTTTGATAATCATTAGAGTATTTGACAAATATTAGTACTTGGTATAACCTCCTTTGGCTTTAAGCACTGCCTAAACCCTCCTAGGCATGCTTTCAATCAATCCTTGACACACTTCAACTGATATCTCCTCCCACTTCTCCTAAATCCTATCCCATAACTCATGAATCCCATTAGGAGGGGGTTCCTGCTCTGCAAGTCTTCTTTTGAGATAACCCCAGAGATGTTCAATGGGATTTAAGTCAGGAGACTGTGCAGGCCACACCATAGTCCTAAACTCCTGCTCCCCCAGCCACTCCTTGACCTTTTTGCAAGTATGCTTGGGGTCATTGTTCTGCTGAAAGACGATGTTAGGAGGATTGAGATTATAATGCTCCAAGGTATTGAGCAGTTCATCCTTCAATATTTGAAGGTAAAGATCACCATCCATCCTACCATCAATCTTGATAGCAAATCCAACTCCCTCCCAAGTCATACAGTCCCATACCATCACAGAACCTCCCCCAAACTTGAGAGTTTCTTACACCAATCTATCACTAAGCCTCTCCCCTGGCTTTTTCCATGCCCACTTGTGCCCATCTGACCCTAGGTGATTAATTTTGGTCTCATCAGACCATATCACCTTCTTCCAGTCCTTCAGAGTCCAGTCCTTGTGAGCATAGGCAAAGTCCAAACATGCTTTGCAATGTTTGGTAGAGAGTAGAGGGTGTTTGGTCTTGACTACAGTCTTAATCCCAGTTTTTTTCAAGTGATGACAAGTGGTACTTAGATGGAGAGGCTGATTGATGATGTTTGAGAGTGTTTTGGTCACTTGAACTGCATTCTCTACCTTCTGAGATGAGATAAGATGAATAGCATGGTGAACATTTGCAGAAGAAAGCTTTGATGGGCAACCTCCAGAGGACTTTTGAAGGTTGAAATGCTCCTTGGAATGAAGTCTGGAGATGGTAGCAATGCTGATACCAGTAGTAGAGGCAATAGAGTGAGTAGAATGACCAGCATCAAGCTGAGAAAGAATAGTGTTCTTCTGAGTGGCAAAAAGAGATCTCATGATGATAATGGTTGGAAAGAAAGAGTTGTGGGAACTAATTCAAGCTCAGACATGATATTTATATGTGTATCTTTATTTGTATGACAAACAAACACCAACAATCCTTTCATTTAACTAGAATCCTACCATTAATATCAAAAGGTGCAAAACTGTTATAATGATGTCTTTGGATTAAAATGGCCATATCTCTACAGCCTCTGAGCCAAATCACATGAACCAAGAACCAAAATGTAGCCAAGGATTAGTAGCTCCCACGCCCCCACCAACCCTAAGCGAAATTCCCACACCCTCCATTACTACACCATGTATACTCCAAAAGTACCAAATATTGTAACAGTTTTGCACCTTACTGTATATTGATAGTATATAAGTAGCACCTACTTGTAGTAGATACCCATTCTGATTCTATGCTTTCCTGTGCATTCTCTTGTCTATGCTTGAGCTAAGCCTTGACTTACAACCTCTTGGCTACTCAATAGTAGTTGACATTCAAACCTTAAGCCTAGTATATCAAGAGATATGCTAATGTGTATCAGTAGGCCAGTAGTGAACATGTTGTCAATGAAATCCATGGCAGGGATGACCATGGCAAGGTTGGGTGTTGTATGGGAAAAGAAGAGCATAGTGTCCTTGAGAATCTAGACCACCACGTGATTTTAACACATGTTGATGAAGACTGTACTGACAGGGACATCACTGAGTTGAATTTTCTGAATGTTTGAACATCCAAATGTCCAGTCATAGTCTGAATGCCTGACATAAGACTAATGATGTACCCAATATAGTCCAATATAGTATGCTACAAATCTAGTAGGATATTGATACATAATAAGAGTGGATGACTTTTCACTGGCAAAAATAATGTGGAATAGAATAAACTAGTGTTGAATTTTCACACATTGCATAGTACATTATTCTTGCTTACCTAATTTACATGCAGTATATGTCCACTCAGCTAGTCTTGTCATACCTCAGTTGGCTGCTATACAGTCTGCTGAGGTAAGACACTTCACTTACACCCTACTTACCCCATACTCACTTATATCTGTAGTATACTATTTTTCCTACAGGTTATGAGCTCTGCTGCTTCATAAC
>JBBPOB010000291.1:0-19972 GCA_038091275.1 Tylopilus subfusipes
GGTTTTTCTCTATCTTTCTAGGTCCATCTGCATATCATCAATACGTCCTGTCAAGTCCAATATTCTCCCTGTGTGGTCCATTTTTATTCTGTGCATGTCTGAGCTATCCAATCCATGTTCAGACCATCTCTACTAACCAGACCCAAACTAACACCCTTGTAACATCACGGACCTTCTTTCATAACATTCCTTCAACCCTTTTAGGGTGTTATACATTTTCATTTGTCACTGGTAATGTTTCTTAGGGTAGTGGAATTGTCTGAGAGCAAGCCAGATCATTCTAGGCTTAATGGAACCTCTGGACTTCTGGTACTGAAGGGACATGGGTACCTTGTTGTATGTGCAATACCTACTTTTTCAGATGACTCTTTGTCTTTCCTGATGCCTTACTTAGCTGCAGAGGGTCAATGTTTTTTTACTTCACAGCTTTTGCTTGCTATTTGATATCTACCTGATTTGAACAATCCTTAACTACTATAAAAGCTTGTGTAGCCTGTATGATGAGAATGACCTCTATTTTGGTTTCTGTTGGTCTGAAGATTTGTCTCTGAAGTCTCTCGCCATTGTCTCTATCCTTCTATTCATCTTACTCATATTCTGGGCCCCATTGTAGTCCAGAATCTATCATCCATCTTCCATTCTGTTATCAGATTGAATGAAACATACTGGACATTCATTGAACCTGCTATTGCTCAAATATCTTAGTTTTTGCTACCCCTTCTCTTCTTACACATTCTGCCAAGAATCCCTGGGACAAGTCTTACACTCGCACCACTCTTCTTTGTCCTCTTGGTTATACTTAGAGTGCACCACCACACTTCTTATCTTTCTTACACCAGTGGTGGATGAGGTTCTGTCAGAAACTATTCTCAACCTCTGCTACAACTTTGGGGGTAACTCTGGAGGTGTGGAGTTCTTAGGTCCTAGAGGATGTTGGTGCAGGACTTATGTGTCACACCCTTGCTGTCAGTCAGTTCTGATATTTCAGAGGTTGAAGATTGGAGGTGTGGAGTGTATAGAAGGAAGGGTAATGAGGATGGTGAGAGACAAGGGGGTAGGAGGAAGATAGGGTGAAGTCTTAGAGCAAGAGGAAGGACTTAGAGTGAGTTGGGGAGATTGTGACTAGTTGATATACAAACTAAGGTACAGGAGTGACTACAGGAGTTATATAGGAGGAGCAGAGCAGAGTTCAAATGGAGGAATGGAGGGAATATATGGAAAGGTATGGAGAATCATATGGACAGGAATGGAGAATGGAGAATATTGTATGGTGTGGCAAAGGGTCATAAGTAGAATGATAGGGTTGTAGGTGAACACATGGTACATAAACTAAAATGGAACATAAGTACTAAACAGAGAAAAGCAAAGGCAGTGATATGGAAGTCTAAGGTGGAGGAAGGAGGTCCAAGAGGGAGTTGAAAGGAGTGTCATAGAAGTTGGAGTGGAGGAGATTGGAGATGACCAGAGATGGTCAGAATGGGATATGACAGTATCCCCTTTTAGGGCCAAGCCCTCAAGGCCCTTAGGTGAGGTGGACAATGTGGAGTTGGAAAGTGGAGTTGGAAATCTTTGTTGATTGCATTTCCTGGATATATAAAGTCCATTGCATGAGTTTGTACTTCTTCATCACAACCCATCATGTCCACCATTGAAGACATTGATATCTGGACCCAAGATCAGCTGACAGAGGACATGGATGATGATGATGAAGTCTGCATGGTGAAGTTTACAGAGTGAAGGAGGCGAGTTAAAATATGGAAGGTGGAGGAGGAGAGGGAGTGGGCAGAAGAGGCTTGATACAAGGCAGAGGAAGAGGAAGCAGTGAGGAAGGCCATGGAGGAAGCTCAGAGGAGGAGGGCTGTGGAGGAGGTGGAGAAGCAGAGGGTGGCTGAGGAGAAGGCCAAAAAGAAGATGAGTTCCAACTTATTTTGAATGGCTCATGCTGATGTCCATAGGCTGAGCAGGCATGCTTAGAGCAGGGGAGCTCCATCAAGGGCAAGGGGAAGGTGGTGACTCCAGAGCTGGAGGAGTGTGTGCAGTGCAAGAAGTGTAGGCTCATTTGCGAGATCAGTCCAGGCAAGTCCACATCATGTGTGACTTGTATCAACACAAATGCTAAGTGCATGCATCCAGGAGCAGAGATAATGGAGACAAAGTGGAGGAGGAAGCACATGAAGGACAAGGATGAGAAGCTGCAGAAGTCAAGGAAGCAGATGAGGTGGGAGTCAGAGAGAGCGGAATCCAGCATGGGCAGGGTTTGAAGGGGTTAGAGTGAGGTGCAGCAGCGGGCATAGACCCAGAGCTTAAGCAGCTTCTGAAGGGTCTGCCAGTGTGCATGGATTGTTAAAATGATCTGCTGGAGGAACTTGCCCAGATCAAGATGGATGAGTTGTATATGTACAGCAAACTGGAGCCAGAGGAGGAATATGAGAAGGGCAGAGAGAAGGATGCAGCAGTGGAGTTGGTAGAGGTAGAGGTGGAGATGGAGATGATGTCAGAGGAGGTGAAGGCAGTTGAGAGGACCAAGGAAGTGATAGAGGGGACATCAGAGGGGACAGAAGGTGTGGGTGTGAAAGGAGAGAAAGAGGTGGAGGTGATAGGGTAGAGGTCAAAAGAAGGGTAGGGTAGATAGGTAGAGCTCATATTTTAGGGTTGCAAAATGCAATCATTGGTTTTGGACAAACAGGGTGAGGAATGGACAAAACAGAGTAAGGCTGGTGAAGGTCTCAGAGGTGGATGACTGGATTTCAGAGAGATGGAGCAAGGAGCAGAGTGAATGAGGGTCAGGGAGACTCAAGCGGAGTCCCTTATCCCCCTCTTAGGCTAGATGTCCCAGCATCTAGCAAGGGAGGATTGGAGGAGAAAAGAGGCATGCATAGTGGAGGAATGACTGATCATGGAGATGGGGGTAATATCGGAGGAGTGGATGGAGGTACTGGAGTGGATTGGGGGTGACAAAGGTTGCCAGAGGGGTGCTATCCCAAAGGCATGGAGTCAAGCTCAAAAATACTGACATCCATGTTCAAAGTATGGAAAGCAGTACTGCTCATCTTCAGAGCCCAATGGAGCATAAGTGAGGAGAGTCAGTGATATATCCAAGGCAGTTGAACAGAGGGACCCAATGGAGTGGTACTAAGATGCAGACAGAGGTAATCCTGAATAGTACAGAGGAGCAGAGATGCTTTGTAGGAAATGTGGACTTGTGATGTTGGAGGGGATTGGTGGAGGAATAAAAGAAGGGAGGTATAATAGGAGGAATGATGAAGGAAGGAGTGGACATGCTGGTTCATAAATCTCCAAGTACACAGTAGAAGCCAATGTGACTTCATACTGCATAGATTGGATGAAGGGTATTTAGTCAGTGTCCTCTAAAGAAGACTCTGAACCAGATAATGGAGGTGTCCACATGGAGCAGAAATTAGTGGTGTGGGAGGAGAGCTTGGGACAGTCTTGAGCCATATGTCCTGGAAGGCCATAGTACATACATAGACAGAGGTGACTTTGCCATCTTCACCAACTGGAGCTTCAGAAACAGAGGGAATGGAGGTAGGAAAGGGTGGGGATTTGAAGGTATGAGAGGACATGTAGTGTGTGTCAGAGGTAGGATCATCAGGGTCATCAGAGTTGTGGTCATGGTTGGGGGTGTCAGAGGTGTCAGAGGTATGGTTAAATGTGAGGTCAGAGCAAACAGAGGCAGGAGAGGACCTGAGAGGCATGATCAGAGGAGGAGTGTGGATGATCAGAGGCATCAGAGTCAGGATGATTGGAGGTAGGGTTGGAGGTGGATGCAGGGTTGGAGAAAGAAGTGGACTCGATCCTGTGACTGGCTTCACACTCAAGCTCTGCCCGGTGTTTCCAGTAACATGCATTGATATACTGTGCAAGGGTTCATAGCTGGGTGAGTATATGAGGTTTACCAACACAACAGATTTCATCCTGGATGTAGTCCGGAAGTCCAATATAGAAGAAGTGGTGGAGTGCACCATCTCCATGGTCACAGACTTGACACATAAGGCAGTTGAACTCTATGATGTATATGGAAATGCATTGCTCATTGGACATTGACAAACAATGAAGTTTGTGTTCTGCATCTGCAACAGGATCATGGGGTCTGAAGCTCATATGGAGCTCACAGACAAACTCAGAGTAACTGGTCATCCACAAAGGATGGGGAACAGAGGGGTCAAAATGAAGGAGGTCAGGTTCAAACCAATGTAAGGCAATGTCAGAGAGGTAGGACTGCACGAATGTAACTCTAATATGGTTGGAGTGGAAGGCCTTGGGGTGACTCTGGAAGTTCAGCTCACACTGGACTATAAAGATGTGGAGCTTGCATGGATTGGATCCATTGAACTTGTCCAGAGTGCAGACTTTGGTTCTTTGATAGGAGGTGTTCTTGAGGTCATAATTAGAATTGGAGTCAACGTCAGAATCAGACAGAGACTTGGAGTTATTGGGGCTATTGTCGCTGCTAGATTGAACAGAAGGAGTCCACATTCTTGTAAAGAAGCACTAAATAGGAGTCACAGAAGTGTGATATCTGGAGCTTGGAGGGTACAGAGCTTAAGGAGGAGAAGCAGAGCTAAAAGGGTGACAAGCAGAGGAGCCATAGATGAACTTGGCTTGCCAATGATAACTAGTGAAGACATGGAGTGGGGATTGGGAGGATGAGGCAGAGGGAAACATGATGAGGGAACCACTTGGTATGAGCGAAGGTGACTATACTCAAAGGGAGACTGAATCAACAAGTGGGAGTTTGTATGTCCTAGAGGACGTCGGTGTAGGACTTATGTGGAGTGCCCTTGCTGTCAGTTGGTCCCAGTATTTCAAAGGTTGGAGGTTGGAGGTATGGAAAAGAAGAAGGAAGGATAATGAGAATGGTGAGGGACAAGGGGGTAGGAGGAAGATAGGATGAAGTCTTAGAGCAAGAGGAAGGACTTAGAGCGAGTTGGGGAGATTGGGATGTTTCTAATTGATATACAAACTAAGGTACAGGAGTGACTACAGGAGTTATATAGGAGGAGCAGAGCGGAGTTCAAATGGAGAAATGAAGGGAACATATGGAAATGTATGGAGAATTATATGGACAGGAATGGAGAATGGAGAGTATTGTATGGTGTGGCAAAGGGTTGTATGTAAGTAGAATAATAGGGTTATAGGTGAACACATGGTACATAAACTAAAATGGAACATAAGTACTAAACAGAGAAAAGCAGAGGCAGTGCTACAGAAGTCCAAGGTGGATGAAGGAGGTCCAAGAGGGAGTTGAAAGGAGTGTTGTAGGAGTTGGAGTGGAGAAGATTGGAGATGACTGGAGATGGTCAGAATAGGATATGACAGGTTCCTGTGGAGAGTGTACATGACGAAGTGAAGGAGTTTCATAGTAGACTCAGAATTCAGACAAGGGGGAATACTCTGGGCAAGTGAAGAGATGTGTGATAAACTGGTGGTGGATGAGGTTCCTGTGAAAAGTACACACAATAAAGTGAGGGAGTTTCACAGTAGACTCAGAATTTGGACCAGGGGGATACTCTTGGCAAGCAAAAAGATGTGTGATGAACTGGTGGTGGATGAGGTTCCTGTGGAGAGAATACATGATGAAGTGAGGGAGTTTCACAGTAGACTCAGAGTTTGGACAAGGGGGGGTACTCTGGGCAAGTGAAGAGATGTGTGATGAACTAGTGGTGAATGAGATTGTCATAGGTTGTTGTTGTTATTGATGCTTGACTATAGTCAAGGTTGTAATCTCACCAATTGGATTGCTTCCCACAGTCATTATTAGCCTGACGGCTTACTCACAGCAGACTCAACCTCAATGGCAGATCTCCCATCTTACTTTCCCTATTTACCACATACTAGCTATCATGATACAATCTCTAAGATCTATCAATGTGCATTTCAAATCTTAACCCATGAAAATGCCGACCCACTTTGACTCAGCTTTCATTGTGATGCAATAATCAATGATGCACTTCCTCTTCTTGAAGCCATTGGGGAAGACCTGGTGTTACTGATTGCTCTTCAAGGGACTGGCTCATTGCAGCAACTATGGCCCTTGTCTCAGTCACAGCAAGACTACAAGACTATCGTGCAAGCTTAAGCAATAGATATACTCTCATATTTGAGCTACTTCGAAACTGACCGTAAAACACCTAGTGGAGAAACTAATGTCACTATCCTGCAACCAGTTGAGATCGTCAAGACTGGTCACTAAGGGGGCAGCCAAGAAAATTCATCAACTGTGACTACTTATCAGAGGCCATCTCAAACACTCACCACATTCCATTCATGGGATTGGCCCAGGCTCTAGGTGTTCACAAGAACACTCTCTGTTCTCACATGAAGTGTCACAGCATCAAACAGAGGTATTCATCACTTAGTAATGCAGCCTTGAATTGCCTTATCATATAGTTCAAGAAACAGAGACCTGAATCTGGAATATGCTATATTATTGGATTCTTATGATGGCAGGGAGTATGTGTACAGTATCACCATCATCAGGAATTTAGTGTTCTGCTTAATTACACTTATATGTGCTTTTTCTTGTCACTAAGTACAAAAAAGTACAAAAAAAGCAAGCCATGACAAAAGTACACTAAGCATGGCCAAGCTAAGTCATTATCTTGTATCTGCTTACCTCACACTTTTCTTGAGATGACAGCAGGGCAAAAAGGACAAAAAAGCATAACTAATATTGTACTGCACCAGGGTCCAGTAGATAAAGAGAATTAAAAGAACAATGTAAGGCGCTAGTATTACACTGCGGCGACTGTGAGGACGAGGAAGAGGGATATGGTGCGTCATCGTTGTCATGGTCATCATTGCATCATTGTTGTTGTCATCATTGTCGTGTCATCATCGTGTCGTCGTCATTGTCATTGTTGTTGTTGTTGTTGTCATTGTCATCATTGTCATTGTCATTGTCATCACGTCGCCATCGTTGCATTATTGTCAGGATGAGCCTGAGGGGAGGAAGGGTAGGCAAGCCTGAGGGCATGTCGTCGTCATCACATCGTCAATGTCGTGTCGCCGTCGTCAGGACGAGGACGAGGGAAGAGGGTGCGTCATCGGTGTCATCGCGTCATTGTCATCCCATGTGGAGGAGAGATGGGCAAGGTGGGCGAGGGTATGTCGTTGATGTTGTCATCACATTGTCGATGTCGTGTCATTGTCAATAGGACGAGGGGAGAAAGAAGGGGGCGAGGGGGTAACCTCATTGTTGCGAGGTGGGTGAGGAGGGAGAGGGAGAGGATGCATGCATTGGCATCATTGCATTGTCGTTGCGTGTGGTGTGGAGGAAAGGTGGGCAAGGTGGGTGAGGACAGACTTAGAGAAAATTTAAGCACACCCAACCTGCTTACTCAATCAGTTCACACCATCTCCAATGCATGAGCACTGTCTGCGGTTGCTCGCTCATCTGACGATGACGACAACGCGCCTCACGCACGCCTCGTCCTCACCCACCTCACCCGCCTTCCCTCCACACGCAATGTTGACATGACAATGACGACATGCCCTCCCTCTCCCTCTCCCTCGTCCCCACCCACCCTTTCACCACCACCACCTCCTCATCCACCTCGCGACGACATCAATGCACCCTCTCCCTCTCCCACCTCACGAGGACGAGGTCACACCCTCACCCACCCATTCACGACGATGCGACAATGAGGTCGTGCCGTCGCCCACCCTTCCTCCTCCCTCATTCACCTCACAATGACGACGACTGGCCCTGACCCCAGCTCTCTCCCCCTCCCAACTCACGACACGACGACAACGACGGGCGCACCTTGCCCCTCCCTTTCCCTCACTGACGGCATGATGCCCGGGCCCTCTCCCCCAACCGATGACACGACACCCTGGCCCCTCCCTTTCCGACTCACAACATGACGATGCGACGACGCAATGACAATGGCGATGGGCGCACCTCGCCCTCGCTCTCACCCTCTTCCTCACCCTCACCCTCACCGACAACATGACATCCCGGCCCTCTCCCTCTCCCAACTCACGACACGACAACGACGCACCCTCGACCTTGTCCTTGTGCACATCGACCTCGTGCCATCACGCCATCCCCATCCCCATCATCCTCACACCATTCTGCCATCACCCTTGCCATCGTCCCTTGTGCCGTCATAGCAGTGGTTCTCGCCGAGGTGTCTGAGTCATTAGTAGCATTTACCATCAACTTATTATTATTTACTTAAACATAATAGTACTTGTACTTGTCACCCTTTTTATGCTTGATCTGCTTGCTGCGCTTGTCGTGAAACGCGCTTATTTGCCTTTTTCTCCTTACATGCTTTTTTAACAAGTCGCAACTATGGAAAGCATGGAAAAAGTCGAAAAAGGAAGCTGTGAAGTTCCTGATGATGTCATACAGTCTTTGTGCCGAGTTGATTGTGTCAGTCAAGTACTGCATAATTGGCAAATGAAATGTAGGCACAAATACCATGTCAAGTGGCCAAATGCCCTTTGGCACATCAATGGGCATCACAAGCTCATCTGATGGGGCATTGTCATTCATGGAGTAATTGATGGATTTTGCAGGTTGGTACATACTAGTATCTGTGTTGTTCTGTGCAAATGCTTGCATGGTTTGGAAGGGCCCTGCAGTAGTCAGTTCTGCCACAGGTACCACATGGCAACAATAAAAATCCCAACAGGCTAAATTCCCAAAAGGGTGCCCCTCTGGTCAAGTGCCTGTGGGTGATAGCTTATCAGGCACACGCCAGGTGTGAAGTCTCCCCACCCCCCACTTGCATTTCCCCCTCTCACAACCTGTCACGCCAGAGGTGGCGCCTTGGGCTGGCCTTTGCTTTGCCCTCTGCATAGGCCTACTCCTCTGGTAGTGGCTGAAACAGGTAGCTGAGCCCCTAAACAGCCTTGGAAGAGTAGATAGTCGGGTAGCAGTAGCCCCCTGATGAGAGCTTTCGCAGGCTCAAAACCATGCCTTCCTGTCTCCTTTACCCACCTCTGCTTGTACTGTACATGCCCATGGTGGCCTGGCCCCAGTCCTCGGAGAGGGGTGACAGACAGATGAGCAAGTGGAAGAACAGTCTGAGCATCCTTCCTTGCACACAGACTCAGGGCTGGGGGCCTTTGGCCCCCAGCCCACCCTTATTGTTATCTATATTCATTCCTGCCTAATGGCTCTGATAGGTAACTGCTTTACATGCAAGTGACAATAACAGATCAGCCACAGTGCTAGATCTGTTTAGATTGGCTATGATGGAGTATGGTACACCCTTGTGTGTTCGTGGGAATCAAGGTTGGGAGAACATAGATGTTGCAATGTACATGACAATGACAAGAGGGCCACATTGGGCATCATTCATTTGGGAAATGTAAGTGATTCATACTACTCATTTACCTTACTAACCTCCTCACCCCATTCAAGATTGGCACCCAGTTTGTTTGGCACTAGCAGGCATTTTTCTCAAGACTTGAGTGCTTACACATGCTCAACCCACACAATGCACACCATATATGGTTACTCCATGTCCTATTCTTGAACAGTATCAATGACAATTGCAACAACTTCAAGAAAGAATGAAATTGCCACCTGATTAGTGGCCTTGATACAAATAATAAGAGCCCAATGGTAATATTTACATTAAACCCTAACTGAATCATATGAAGCTAATAAATCATTAAGGACCTGTGGTTTCTTGATCAGACAACCCTCAGAATTTACCATGATAATTGTGAAGAACTGCCTGATGACATAATTCAAGAATATTATGATGTCGACTCCAAATCTGAGGCTGGAAATCTGCTGGATGGGGAAAACACCTCCAGAGATGAAAACCTTGCCAGGGCCATGCCATCAGCTTGTCACACACCAGCCACAATGTCAGCTAATCAATAGGACAATCAAGCATGTGAGGCTGTTCAAGTCCCTCTGCCCAATAATCCATTTACTTCTGATGGGAAAGAGGCACAGTTTTTTGATGTGCTTCAGCAGGTTGTCACCCATAATATCATGCCTGAGAGCTTTGGCCTAACACACAGTGAATGGGACAGTGACTATCCAATTTATGAAATGATACACATTGACTGCCATGCATCTAAGGAACTTCATATTTCATTGGCAGAACCCATTTGGTATAATCAGGCACATATTTGGTGCCAGGTGTTAGTCACTTTACAGCATTTTTTGGATCTTGACACATAGCACATATAAATTTCCTTGATGTCAGGCCATTCATCCTTGTGGTTGACCCATGGTTACTTTCACCTGCCTGTCCTTTCTCATTCCACCACTGTTGGTTTCATTGTTGCAGCCCATCTTGATAATGGAGCCTTCCACATTGGAGTTACTGGCACAATCCACTAGTAGCCAAGACAGAGATGTGTGCACTTCCTGCACAGCTATTTGCTAGATTCTCAAGCTTGGTGACAAATTCCATTATCACACCTGCAACAAGGTTGTGATTGGTGTAGTGTCCATGCATACTAATCTACCACCAATGGAATCTACCAATGAGAACAGTGAGCATTGTCCCAGCATCCAGGATCTCTTCAATCAGGTGACTGGGAAATCTGCCACTCAATGACTTGCCAGCACCCAGATAGTGTTCGAATTAGCATGCAATAAAGTTTTAGCTGGATTCTCATCATGCTGTAAGGTGGCCAAGTACCAAAAATTGGGCCAAGGACCAATGCCTCAGGGAGTACTAAGGAATGCTCATAATTTGAAGATATGTGTCAAGTCTGGTTCCTCTGCATTCGAGTCCACAGGAAGTCCAGACAGAACTAAGGGGGGTAGGGGTAGGTGAGTTCAGGATGGACCGGAGGTCCAACAAAGATACAGATGGGGTATGTATAGGACTTGGCACAGGATGTTACGTTTCTCCTAAACCTTAGTCACTATTACACATTTCATACACTTTACTATTAAATATTTGCCCATTGAGAGAATCAAACTCTCAACCTTCTCAGTACTGATCACCTACTGATCATGGTACTAACCACTACTGATTACATACTGATCATGCTACTAATTACCCTAGTTAGATCTAGTCAGATCGACTCAGGATGAGTCACAGCTAGTCACACTTAGTCAGAATGAGTCATAGATAGTAACACTGTCTATTGCCTCATGCCCCTCATGTATTTCATCTCCGCGCACTATCTCTGCCTCATGCTCCTCCTCATGTACATTCTGACTCACCATGACTCCCCTTTGTTCTCTAGGGTATGATCCAGTTATCTGGGCTGTACACACATGTGTTCCTCATGGTAGACTAGACACAGGATATCATAGATCTACCATCCATATGTACAAACCTTAGAATAGTATATAAAGGCTCAGGTGAATGACTGGACTCCCCAGTCTTGTTCACTTGGAGATTTCCCATTCTCCACTATTCACTGATCCCTTGCCCTGCTTGCTCTCATCTCATACTATCAGCTCTTCAGTGAGTCTGGTCATTTCACAGGACTTGTGTGTCACACCCTTGCCTAGACTTGTTGTCCCAATTTTGGAGGAGCAGAGGTTCAAGGCTTGTGATGAAAGTAAGGAGGAGTGACTATTGTTGATATTCGTACTGAGGTTACACGGCAGTAATGACAGGAGTTATATAGTAGGAATTCAGATCAGAGTACAGAGTATGGAACAGGATAAGCATGTGATAAGGGACGAGATAAGTAAGAGGGCATGTGGAGAGAGGAGATGAGACAGAAGTTACATGTAGTTAGGAACAAGGAACAGATGAGTACATGTGAAGCAGAGATCAGAAGGGAGTAAGGGAATGATGTGATACATGTGTGACAGAGATCAGATAGCAGTATGATGGAGATCCAATGCAGAGGAGATAAACTCCAAGGAAAGTCCTGAGGCCTAGGTTTAGGCAGTATGTTGACATAGTATAATTTCTGACAACAGCCCAGTATTCTAATTGTCTTACTGTTAGGGTTGTGCATCAAGCGATGCACCTAGGGCACCACAATCCAGCTCACACCCTCCAGGTCCAAGTGGTTCTCATGGGAAACAATTCCACATGGGTAGGATTGGAATGTTAGTCTGTGGTGTTGTTATATCCCAGACTTCTCCAAGTCTATCTCTGGTACTCCGGTACTATCTCCGCTCCGGACTAGATCTCCTCGTATGCTTTCCTCTCCATTCTAGTTACGACATCTCCTTGTTCCACTTTTGTATTAGTTTTCCGCTCAATACTTTCAACCAAGCCGGTGCTCACTTAGAAGCACAGCTCTGGTTTACTTATCTCCCATTCCAAATTCCTTACCAATACCTATGAACTCTGTTACCAATCCTATGCAACTCCGTAGTATATAAACTCCTAGATTACTCCTTGTATTCTCCAGTTCAAATATCAACTAAGAATAACTCCTCCTCTTTCGTCCTCCTCCTCCATTGTCCTCCCACCAGATCGACTTGTCATTGAGTCTTGCATCCAGGACTTATCCTCTGACCTCTGACTCTCCAAAATACAGGACGTGACTGACAAGGGCACAACACACAAGTTGAAGCTGAAGTCCTATCTGTCTAGTAAAACTCTGGAGTTCCAGAGTTGTACATTGGAGTTAGCATGGTCTTGATAGTATATTCGAACTCACACTTGTCAGATCACGAATCAGTCATGGCTACTCATACTACCTGCACCACTCACTCGCAGACTCGAGCCCAAGAGGCTCCCCCATCTCCTTATACATTCAACCCTCTAAGCATTTTTGGAAGCAATTGCTGGGTTGCTGAGCCCGTCGATGAATTCTGGAGCTTCTCCACGTGTCGTACCTCCACCTCTGCCTCTGCATCGCGCCCCCGCCCAAGTCCTTCTACTCCAGGTGCATGCATCAAAGAGATTGTTGTAGATGATGACACAGCATCCAAGGTGAGTGAGCAACCAAGTCGCTCCGCCAAACCTCCTGACGACCCAGACAATCCGGATGTCCCCAGAGACTTCCCCTCCGATGACAACCCAGATGACCCTGACATCCCCCACAACTTCCATGATGACTCTTCCTCTGACCCTGAAGATGAGCAGATCCCCCGCAATACACTTGCCCAGTTGGCAGGCACAATCTGGGACCTCACTCATTCCTCCAAACATACCTCCAACTCTACCCCCCACACTAAAGTCTGGGAGCCCAACCAGTTTGATGGGACTGATTCCCAAAAACTCTGGATCTTTCTAGTGTAGTGCAAACTAAATTTCCAGGACCACCCGAAGGCTTTTTGTATGGACCACGCCAAGGTCACCTTTGTGCAGTCATACCTAAAGGGCATGGCCCTGGAATGGTTCAAGCCCGACCTCCTGCAAATGGAGGATCCAGCACTCCATCCTGCATGGATGGACAACTTCTGGGAGTTTGTCCTGGAACTCCAGATGAACTTCAGACCCCATGACTCTGTCGGAGATGCAGAGCACCAGCTTGACCATCTATCTATGAAAGATGGTTAGTGCATCAACAAATACATAGTGGAGTTCAACAGGATCACTTCACAAGTCCAGGGTTATGGAGAAGGTGCCCTCTGGCACCACTTTTATAACGGCCTCCCTGATCGCATTAAGGATGAGATCTCCCATGTTAGGAAGCCTCCAACCCTCTCCAAACTCTGCCAACTCACCCAAGCCATTGATGCATGCTATTGGGAGTGCAAGTCAGAGCTTAGCAGGCAGACAAAGCCCTCCAGCAACCCTTCCACCACCAAGTCCTCATCCGACAAACCCTCCACCTCTGCATCCAACTCTGGCAATCAGTCCTCTGGCACCTCCAAGGACTCCAAGCAGTCCAACAGAAAGGCTGCCAACACCTCTGCCACCAAACCGGACCTTTTGTCGAAGCTCAGCAAAGACGGCAAGCTCACTGCCGATGAGCGTAAATGCCACTTCGACAACAAGCTTTGCATGTTTTGTGGCCTCACAGGACACATAGCCAAGGACTGCCCTAAGTCAACCTCCAGGGTGTCGAAGGCTCACGCTACCACGACCACAACTCCAGAAGCCAAACCGGAGGCCTCCTCAGAGGTAAAAAAATAGCCCGCGACCTCCCAGACTCTGCATGGACTGGAGGTTGCATTGAACCCACCCGTGCACTCAAGGAGATCTGTCTCAACGTGTCCACTCTCTTAGATCCAAAGTCTCTTGTGCCTACCGTCTCTATAATATCATATGACATCCCATCCTTCTCCGTGCTTGTAGACTCTGGCTCCTCCAATTGTTTCATAGATACTGTCTTCATTAATAAAAACAATCTTTCAACCTACTCTGTCCCTCCACTCCAACTCTGTCTCTTCGATGGAACTATGAACTCCACCATCACTCAAGCTATCGACCTCTCCGTCCACTTTGCAACCAGTGATATCACTCTGACAACATTTTATGTCACTCCGTTGGATGGCTCCTGCTCCCTTGTTTTAGGACATAACTGGCTCACCCACTTCAATCTGTTGATTGACTGGGCTTTGAGCAGTATCTTGTTCTGCTTACCTGAACAGGCCATGCCAGCAACTTCAAGCTCATCTCTGCAGCCCGAGGTCTCTCCACCTCTGGTTGACCCTACACCATCAGATCCACTGTGTTTCTCCAACCGCAAGGCTCCCCCAATCGTGATCATCAGTGCTCCTGCTTTCGCATTAGCATGTCGCCTCCAGGGTTCCATGCAATTCAGTCTACAGCTCTGCCCCCAGGAGAGTGATCTCCATTCCTCCTCTACCACTTCCGAACCCATCGACCTCTCTGGAATCCCTCTGGAATACCACAATTTTGCAGATGTGTTCAGCAAGAGCAAGGCATCCCAGCTTGCTCCTCATTGTGAGCACGATCTAAAGATTGATCTGGAAGAAGGAACTTCACCTCCTTTAGGCACTACCTACTCCCTATCCATCTCCAAGCTTGAGTCCCTCCAGACATTCCTCAATGAGCACCTTGCCAATGGATTCATCTGTCCCTCCTCCTCCACTCATGCTGCTCCAGTCCTTTTTGTCTGCAAGAAGGACGGTTCACTCCGCCTTTGTGTCGACTTTCAAGGACTCAACAAAATCACGAAGAAAGACCGCTACCCCATTCCATGCATTTCCAACCTCCTAGACGCCCCCAGCCACACCAAGATATACACAAAACTTGATCTTCAGCATGCATACCACCTGCTCTGCATCGCTGACGGAGACGAATGGAAAACATCTTTCCGGATGTGCTATGGCTCCTATAAATGGCTTGTTATGCTATTTGGTCTAATGAATGCTCCTGTGGCGTTCCAGCGGTTCATCAACACCATCTTCACCGATTTAGTAGATGTTTGCATTATAGTCTATTTGGACAACATCCTCATCTACTCCACAGACAAAGCCTCCCACAAGGAGCACATCTGAGAAGTTCTCCGAAGACTCCACAAACATGGACTTTATGCCAAACCTGAAAAATGTGAATTCCATACTAACTCCACCGAGTACCTCAGATACTAGCTTTCTCCTTCCGGACTTACAATGTCCTTAAAGAAAGTTAAAGCCATTCAGGATTGGCCCGAGCCTTGTAAAGTCAAGGACGTCCAGTCCTTCTTAGGATTCGCAAACTTCTACTGCTGATTTATAGATAACTACTCCGATATAGTCACTCCTTTAACCCGACTCACCTGCAAGCTTACTCCATGGAATTTCTGTAGAATACTCAGTAAGTCACTATATTGGTAGTAAGTGTACTGTACCTGTAGAATACTCAGTAAGTCACTAAGTAAGCTAAGGTAACTACTGTGCAATGTAAGGTGTAGCTTATGTAAGCCTAAATACTATATTCGGAATAAATTCCAACACTCCCCCTCAAACACAAGGGGCAAAGACAATAACTGTAAGTGTTTGCCAAATAAAAGGAATGATAAAAGGAATGTACATACCAATAAATTCTTGTTAAACGAAAGTATCGTAGTCCTTCGAAATGAGTGGTGAGACCGTGTCGTGCTGCGCTGGTGCGGTTGCCCGATTTGGTAAGTCGCGGCTCATCTGTCTCTAGGTGCGCGTGCTCGACGTTCTCATCCTATGCAATATCGCACAGGTGTTCTGCTGGTGTGGGGCACTTCCCCAATGTCACTGGTATGTATACGACGTGTCCGACTCGTCCAATACGGTCCTGATACAGCCATTCACTGTGGTGAGTCGATCCACGTACTTGGATGTAGCTGACCTTTCTAGGTCACATTTTCAGTTGTCCTCATCGACGTGGTGGATTCGGATTGGTATGAGGTCGTCTGGGACCATGGGAAATGGGATTGGATGGCTCAGGTATGTTGGTTTTGGTGTTGTGCATGTCTCACTGGTGCTGACCATCTTGCCCAGCTAGCGATCACTTTTCGAGTCATTTCGACTTGCGGTGCACATCGCTCGTTGCGCCATCTATGCAGCCACCATTCCCATCGTATTCAATGTCGTCGCCATCAATTTGGCGCTTCCAATCATGCTTGACAGCTCTCGACTCGACCTGCTCGCCCATCTGGCCTCCTGGCCCTCTATCTCGACATAGCATGTCCATTTCGTCAGCACGCTCGTTCCTAATGCTTCCGGGATGTAGCCCATCACATTGGCCACCGCCAACAATGTTTTCGCTGCCTGGATCACTCTTAATGACTTCCAACTCCCCTTGCTCGCCCAAATGGCCTCTTGGGGCTCTATCTGGACATGGTGAGTTCGTCTTGTCGATGCGCTTGTTCCTGACACTTGTAGGGCATTCCTGGACACTGTGGGCATTGCCTGGTGTTGCGCCATCACGTTCTGGCTTGTCTAGCTCATCTGGGGGTCTATTTGGTGAGTTTTCCTCCTTACCCTCCTCTGAGCGTTTGGGCTCCAGTTCTGATGCGTTTCTAGGCTTCTTTGGTCAGTTTCTAGGGTCATCATTGTGCCTGGATGGTCCTGGCACATTTGCTTCAACACCGGTAAGCTCGGGCTCGCAGCTTGCTGCAGCTTTCCTCTTCCCCTTGAGCTCAATGCTTGGGGGCTCACTCGGTCGCTGCACGGCTTCGTCAGGTGGCCATGGTGGTACCGGGGAACTCTCTGGTACATCATCATTGTCTGTTGAGGGGTGCTGATCGTCCTTGTCAGCTATTGTCATTGGTCGCATGCACGCCAACGCACTACTTCTCTCTCCCTCAATCGACTCATTTCAGCGTGGCATCGACCTCTCAACCTCATCCTGCACATCTCAGCGTGTTCCTATGACCTCGCCATCAGCCGCTGTGTCTGTGCTTTTGAGCGCAACGCTCCCGTTTCGTTTGATGGGGGTTTCGCCCCCTGGCTCAACCTGGACGGTATTGGGGTCTGAGGATTCAACTCATGGTCTGTCGGGTGGCTCGTTGGGCTTCCCTGGTCGACGTTCTTCGTCGTCATCAGTGCCCATCGCCTCTGCACCCTCGTTCAACCTTCTTAACACCCTTGACACCTCCGCCTCGACCCTCTGCTCATTGCCTTGCCTTCCCGTGCCCTCAGGCATGTCGGGTGGCTCTGTGGGTGTGTCCAGATGATGCTTGTCGTCACCCGTTGCATCTGCAGGGTCCTCTGACAGTCTTGCTGGGTCCATCGTCATGTCCGTGTCAGTTTGGTGGTCACACGATGCGCTCCATGCACTCGCGCTGGTCGCCATCTGGTCGCCTTGGTCCTGAGTGGCCTTGGCACTGTATAGCTCGTGCACGGTCAGCTCAGTGCTGCTGTCGCTCGCCTGTCCTGTGCACTCTCCCTCAAGCGACATGCTCTGGAGTGCATCTGGTGTTGTTGTCATGGTGGTCTCATCTTCGGACATCTTCACCCAACTGGGCTGTCCGTCAACGCACTTTGTATGCGCTCGACATTCCTTGTCAACTCCCTCCCAGCTCTTGACTTCGTTGTCCACCACTTCCCAGAGTGGTTCGAACTCATCCGGTGGGTTCTCCGACGTGTCTGCTGGCCTTGTGGGCTCTGTGCATGTTGCGTCGGGGTTCGTGACATCAGCAGTCGCATTGTTGACCTGCTGGTTGGCCGTTGGGGGTTCATCGACACACTTGGTATGTAGTCGACATTTGTTGTTGTCGCCACCCGCTGCTTCCTGGCCCTTTCCATGTGATTCGTTTGCACATGGTGGTGTCCATGCTGGTGGTATGGTAGACTCGACTTGTGATGGTTCCTGGGGCCGTTCTGTGGCTGCACGAGGGGCTTCCGAGTCACATGCAGGCTCCCGAGGTGAATTCATAGCAGCACGAGGGACTTCCAAGTCACGTGCTGGTATTTGTCAATTATCAACCTTGTCACCCGCTGCTTTGTCATGGCTTGTGGCCACATCCCAGAGTGGTTCTGGTGATTCAAGCATTGGTGGGATTGTCAATTCGACTGGATATGGTGTGAGTTTGACCGTTTGATGGTAGACCTTGGCATGGTCTTCACAGTTGTCTCATGGGCCACTCACCAGGGTCGTGAGGCTTACACTGTCAGTCTTACTGAGATCTGTGGTCATTTTGCCTGGTCCTTTTGCTGCGGCTGTGCCTTTGCTGACTCTCCCACATGGTATTTCACCCACTTGCTGGTGCGCGGTGTCGAACCTATTAGTTAGGTAGTTGATACATTCCCGTGCTGTACTGTAGTGTCGAAAGTTCCTCAAAATGGATTTGGGGACTGTGCACTTGACAATTCATCTTGCGAGTGCGTCACGAATGTCGCTGAATCATTCTGGTGGGGTTCCCGTGAGATAGTTGGCTATGTGCTGGAGCTTGGCACACTTCAGAGTGTACTTGTGCCATTGCAACCAATTTTCCCCATTCAACTTCAGTTTGACAACTTCAACCATTTCGTGAGTGAGCTGTTCCAGCTACTGAGGAGCTTTAGTCAGGGCTCATAACCTGTAGAATACTCAGTAAGTCACTAAGTAAGCTAAGGTAACTACCATGCGATGTAAGGTGTAGCTTATGTAAGCCTAAATACTATATTCAGAATAAATTCCAACAATTTCAATGATTCCTGTCACTCTGCCTTCCATAAACTGAAGGAAGCCTTCACTACAGCTCCTATACTCACCCATTGGGTTCCGGACACTCTGATGATCATAGAAACTGATGCCTTCGACTATGCCATCGCTGGCATTCTCTCCCTTTGCTGCCCAGATGACGAAATCCGCCCTGTCACTTTCTACTCTCGGATGTTAGCAACTTCGGAGCTCAACTATGACACACACGACAAGGAGTTGCTTGCCATCTACAAAGCTTTCTGGAGCTGGTGACACTACCCTGAAGGTTCTGTGACTCCAATCGATGTTATTACTGATCATAAAAACCTGGAGTATTTCACTACCACGAAACTCCTGACTCAGCGGCAAGTCCATTGGTTGGAGTTTCTCTGCCAATTCCATCTGGTTGTCTGCTTCTGCCCTGGGAAGCTTGGTGAAAAGCCAGATGCCTTGACTAGATGCTGGGACATCTACCCCAAAGAGGGGGATAAGGACTATGCTTGCATCAATCCACATAACCTCCGACCCATCTTTACCCAAGAACAGCTTGCATCATCCCTCTGAGCTACTTACCTTGCAGCTCCAGTACTCCAAGCTAGCATGCTCTTTGATGCCGAGACTCTCCACAAGGACATCCTCTCCACCCTTCCCTCTGACTCTCTGGCTGCTATCCACACATCCACCTCCGAGCCCCCAGATTCTAGATGGTCTACTGATGCTGACAGTTTCCTCTGCCTAGACAACCACATCTATGTGCTGGACTCCAATGACCTCCATCTCTGGGTCCTCTGGTACAAGCATGACCATCCTCTCTCTGGACATTTCAGCCAGAACCGGACATTGGAACTCATTTGCCGTGAATACACTTGGCCAGAAATCAGGATGTTTGTCAAAGAGTACATCTCCTCCTGTACATCCTGTGCCCATGCAAAGGTTCCTAGACACAAGCCCTATGGGCTCCTCAAACAACTCCCCATCCCCGAAAAGCCTTGGAACTCCATCTCCATGGACTTTATAGAACAGCTCCCTCTGTCCTCCGGATTTACAGCAATATT
>JBBPOB010000292.1:0-19927 GCA_038091275.1 Tylopilus subfusipes
ATCGCTTCGAGGAGTTTGTCCGTTCGCATGGGCCGCAGAGCAGCCACCAGCCATACCAATGCACGCCGGACACGACGCGCATCATCAAATCGTTTGTCAATCGCAATAAGGATCCTTCTATACGTCTCTTCCAATCCTTCCGGAAGGCTCTCGAGCACCCTCCGGATCTCCGATACCGATGTGCATTTGTCGAGGGTGTCAATCTGACACTGTACCCAACGAAACCTTGAAACATAGTCAGCGTCCGTCCATTCACTGAGTGCAGAAACAACTATTTTCTTACATGCCATCTGCCTTGGCGCACAATTTAGACCTGATCTCCGCCTTCAAGCTCTCTTGAAATGTTCTGAGCCGACAGCGGGAGTCGAGCTCCTTTGTTATGTGCAACAGAATGTCGGCGGACAATTCTTTTGCCATTCTATCCAGGGAAATCGCGGGAAAGTGGGAAAGTATAGCGAGAATGTTCTGCAGGGGGCGACTTGTGATGAATATCCGCACATCACAGTTGATCATCATGAGGCCATCGAGGAGGGTCTCTACCTCTCTACACTCGTCGAGCGCATCCACGACGACTAGAGGTTTACGAGGACATAACTTTGCGATTCTGGACAAAATATACGACAAGCCCTTGACGTTGTAGTAGGGTTCAGCAAGATTGTTAGTCTCCTTGAGTAAATCGTCGAGCAGAGTTTCTGAGCCGACCATGACAGCGCAGAGGGGGGCAACCAGCTGGGTAAGAAGAGAGCGCATGACTTCAACAGCATTCGTAGACCGCCTAGTTCGGAAATCGCAATAGAAGTAGGCTAGGAATTCTTGTTCATGCTTTGTCTCGAACAAATCTTCGATCGCAGCAGAACTGTGGGGATAGTGAACGATTGTTGGGGTAGCGGTTACAAGCTTCAACGTACGCTAAGACTGTCTTGCCTGCGCCAGCTAGAATCCCTGACGTTAGTGTCGTGACCTTTGTGATAAATGGAAGAAAGACCTTTCCCCTGCAACAACAGAAATGAATCGTTCCCTTCTTTCCATGATGTATACTCCCTTGTGAAGCGTAACCATGTGCAAGTATCCAATTGCCGCAAGGATGAAGTCTCTTTCTGTTTTGCAGTGCAATCCAACGCATCAAGGAAATGCAGGAACTTGTCCAGTTTCCGAGCTGCAAAACCGTTTTTGGTGAGCACTGCCAGTTGGGATAGTTACCATTGACGTACAGACAACTTCCCGTTTTCTTTGACTCTCATCTTCACTCATCATACAGTCCGTCGCTACAGATGGATGTCGATCTTGGTTTGGGGCGATTTTGGCCGGAGTGTGACTGAAGTTCAGCTTAGCGCGTCGGCATATGGCTACGTCATGACACTTACTTCGAGTTGACCTTCATCAGTAACCTTTGCTTGGAGGCTCTTGTTTCGTAGTTCCTGAACAACACGATGATTATGGGAGGATCCCACAGGCCAAAGTACTCACCAAATGTCTCCGCTGAGCAAAAAATGAAAATGTGCCTTGCGGGAATGGAAAAGCGTAATGATCGCCACAATAACCTCCCCCTCTGGGCATGAAAATTCTGTTGGGTTGAATGGGCGCACCCCACGGTCGACCTTGAGCAAGTTCTGCATCTCGTTTAACGTCTCCAAGCATATTTCGGGCTCGGCGTTGGACAACCAGTCTATTAGACGGCCATCAAGCATGTATTGACGGGAAATAAAAGGATCGTTGAGGATTTCTAGAATGGCTCTACAAGCGCCGGCAATTGCTTGGAGTTCCATTTCCAGTAGAATAAGGGAGTGTCCTTGCACTTGTCTGACATCCTTGGCGTTGGCGTACTGAGCTGTGATAGTTTGTATACTTTTCGAGGTCGATACGAGCGAGGAGAGAATCCTCCTGGCGGGGTCCATGATGTAGGAGTCCGATTCACAACCTAGAGGGATTTCGAGCTATCGGCGTGGCGCTGTACACAGGAACACAGGATCAGCGTGTCTGAACTTCTCACATTCAACTATCATTACTCTTCCTGGGTCCCAGACTAGTTCAAGCTTCCTTTCAGGCTCTGTCCTTGTCTGGGAGAGGGGTCTCCATGAGGTGGGGGTGGCCAGACCGAGTATGGGACGTTTGAACATCACATAGATCGGAAAGGACAGGGGTGGGAGCCGACACGCCTGAGAGAAGACAGACCCGCCCAGGGAGGAAGGCGTGTTGAAATCACGTTGATCTATTTATCACGTGATGATGACATGATTAAGATTACTCATAATTGAAAGGATTGCATCACATCAGTAAGCCAATTTACTTGGCATGATGTTATTGTATTACAAATCCTTCTACGATGTTCCATTGTATTCCATTGCTGTTACTATACATAGGTAAAACCTATATTAGGTACATGGTCTGTGTGCCATTCCTGTAGTATATAAACTGGTGGTTTCCCCCAGTATAATCTAAGTGGCTCTTGACCTCCTTCATGTCAGATCCACTACAAACTCTCCACTCTACTATCTCCCTTCTGGTTGAACACCTAGTGAGTATTCCCACTGGCTATGCTGGTGCTAGTGATTTGTTTTGTTAGGTTATGAGCCCTGATCCCAGATAAGACATATGGTATTACATCTATGATCCCTGGACTGATGTTCAATCTACCAGGAGGGTTGAGTCCTTTGTGGCTCTGTCTAAATCTGTTCATTTTCTTTATCATAGCAACGTTCATTCCAAGCTGGTTACAAACCACTTGGATTGTTCTTTTTGGACATGGAATGATTGTTATATTTCATTATCTTTCTTCAGAACAAGGACAGCACATTGGTGTTCAAGTGTGGACAGCTAATGTGATTCATACTTTGGTGTACCAGGTTCTACCTTTGGATAACCAGAGAATTCAGAACCGTCAACCACCTCCGATCTATTTGGTGAGTAGGAATGACCTTCCTCAGTATGATATTTTGTTCACACTGCCAAGATATCTTGAACGGGATCCTTTACCCGCTTTAAGACTCAAGGCACCACCTCCTCCTTATCGGCCTCTGGTTAACCAGACTGAAAGGAATTGTCGAGCTCATCAAAGGTGTTGGAGAGCCAGTAACGGCCAACCACCCTTAGATGATGACGAGTTCAATAAGGCAGTTTGTCCAGTCTTTTAACTGCTCTTACGAGCAGGAGCATTGGCTGATGAGAACCTTATTCCAGACAATGTCACAGTTCACCCCCCAGTCCTTCCAATACCGAATCCAGAACCTGAGCAAGCGCCCTCTAACCCTGGCAGATGCGAACTTCGTGTCAGCTTTGCAGGCGGGGACAGAAGCTCAGCCTCAAGTGAGGATAGAGTACTAATTGAATGAGACCCTCTCGGGCCGCAAGGCTCAGATCATCCCCGTTCTCTATAGGGACCTATTCGGAGACTCCGAAGAGTTAGAAAAGGTTTTTACCTTGACTGTCTATGAAGGAGAATCTTTCGCTTCGGCTCTGGAAGGTAATGGCTTGGTGGTGGTGGACCCAAAAGCACATGAACACCCCCATGAGAATTTACTCCATGGAAACGGTTATGAAAGCATTTTGGAAGATCTGTGGGCGTTCCACGTGGGCTTCCAGGTGGCTTGGGTAAAAGAGGCAGATCTGTTGGATCCCAACGACATGCCATTCCCCAATGCCACCACGCTAACGGACCGATACTGGGATGTTCCCCACGTTCATGTTTGGAATGAATGGTTTGATGAAGCTGTGAGATTGAGATGGAGGAGATTTACAAACGCTTTCATATTTAGAGAATGTGAAAGAGCGGCGAACAGCTTGGCTAACCAAGTTGTTCAGCCAAAGAATGCTGAGATTGATCGGCTTCACCGAACAATTGCAGGATTAGTGGCAGCTCTTAAGGAGCATGATGCCCAGGCCGCTGTGGTCGAAAGACCTCCATTATCAGCAGTCAATCCTGGCTGATGCTTGGCACGAGTGATTAAAGAAGATCTGGAACATCCTGGTGATGAATGAGCTTCTAAAAGAGCCCGGACTCATCGAGGAACCGGTGATGATCTTCCCGCTCCCAACAGTCACAGGCGGTCATTATGTCTGTGACGTGCCGCCAAGCCAAGGGCAGCGAAAACTGAAACCGCCTTTAGCAACTATAAACTTTTACTTTGTCACTTCAGCAAAAACCTCTTTTTGCCTTATACTGGTCATATTGAGAAAACGTTTACCATTAATGACCAAACTTTTCTTAATTACCACTATTTCGAAGAGCCACTCTTTGATTTAATGGAGGAAAGAGAGGAAAATTGCAAACCAAAGTTAAAAGTGTCAATTATTGACCCTTCTCTAATAGCGATTCCTGAATCACCTCTTTCACCGCATCCTTTTGTTTCTTTGAAAGCTAATACAGTTACTGAATATCTTGTTCTTGGTTTACTATAGAAATGTTGAAATCTGAATCTGGAATTACGAAGAACGTTATCATCTTGACTGGCAAGGACAATTACAATTCATGGATTCAAACCATGAAGTCCTATCTAATGACACTCAAGGTCTAGCGGATCGCGAGCGACAATCCCCCTTTCCAACAGATGTCGCTAATCAGGAAATCTGGATGGAGTCTGATCTCCAAGCGAACAGTGTCATTGGTCTTTATGTCAAGAAAGAACTTTGAGTTCACATTTCAGATACCTATAATGCAAACCATGCTTCTCTTGCCAAGACCAGCCTTGATACACTCAAGGCTCAATTTGCTACAACCGGACTGACCGGCCAATTCGCCACCTTTAGGCAAATAACGTAGTGGTGAGCAACCGGAAATGATAATTCCGGAAAGCCGATGAAGATGTCAGCACATTTATCTAGGCTGGAGACTCTCTTCTCCGAGCTGACAACTGCTGGGCTGGATCTTCCAGCAAACCTGCAGGCCATGATAATGTGTGCTGGCCTTCCTGAATCTTTCGACTTGGTCATAACAACCGCAGTTCATATGAAAACCACTGCAGAATTTATAATGGCAAATTTGAAACCAATGATCTATGTGGAAGAAGAAAGGATAGTCGACAGGTCATTGGTAAACCGGTTGCAAGTAGGAACTTCAAAGTTCAAACCATGAAAACAAAATGGTTCACAATTTCCCAGCAAGAGTTCCTCTAAAAAGGAACGATGTGCTAAGTGCCGAGGCACTGGGCACACAACCGAACAACACCGGGATGATTACCAACATCCTAACAAGCCTTCAAACAAATGAAAGGCTTCATCTGATTCTACTCCCACACCATCCAAGCCAAAAGGCAAAGGAAAAGGGAAAGCCAAGGCAATGACCTATGTGGTTGAGTCCATGGAAACCATCTTCGAAGATGTTGAGATGGATACCCTCACCAATGAAGTTGGTAATTTCCTTTTAAGCTCTTTGTTGGCAGCTACCGATGAATATGAAGAAGCCTTGGATTGGGGAGGTGATGAAGATGATGACTATCCAGTTATGAAAATACCTTGCATTGGTAGGAACCAAAACCAGTCCTTTCGAAGGAAGTTCTTTTGACTTGAATCCTCAGTCTGAAGGATAGATTCCCTTGGAGGATCTTCTAATTTTTGGAACTGTTACGGTCAATGTCGGAAGAACTGACAAAGTATGGGTAAAACGTGAAAAACCAAAGCAAAGGTTCACGTATGGTGGATATGATAGCAAGGATATAACCTCTTGGAATTCAATTCCAGAAGAAGAGGAAACTGGCTATATAGATACTACATACGATGACTATGACAATGGATATGGTTCCTGCTATGCTGTGGGAGAAAACGATAAGAAACCTTTTTGGCTTATCGACTCAGGTTCAACTGACCATTTCTCGCCACATATAGAGGATTTTGTAACATTGGAAAAAAGTATAAGACATTGTAAAACTGCTAATGGACAAGTTGTTCATCTAACTGGACCCGGAACTGTATTACTAAAAATGAATCTAGGAAAAGGAAAAAGAACTTTATCCTTATCGGATGTTTGGTACAGCCCAAACCTATCAAATTGGATCATCTCTGTTGTTGCTCTAACAAGGCAAGGATTCCGATGTGAAATAACTGATAAAACTCAATTTTGGGACAACAAAGATCAATTAATCCTTGTGGCATATCCCCTCCATAAGTTTGATCGGCTTCATTGGGTTGACGTTGAAATTCTTCACCCAACTCAAGGAAATAATTCTTTGCAAAAGAAAGATGACTATCATCTATGGCATGGCCAATTTGGACATTGTTCACACAATGCTCTAAAGAACACCTTTAAAAACATAACTGGTATACCTGCTATAAAAATTCCAACTGACTTAAAGCCTTGTAAAGGATGTCTTTTAGGAAAGGCTACGCAGACCCTGTTCCCACCCTCTGAGTCTCGAGGAACTCGTTCCTTGGAATTGGTACATACGGACTTATGTGAGTTTCCTACTTGCAGTCTAAACCATAACCATTGGATGATCACCTTCCTTGATGACTATTCCAGTATGGGTTCTGTTATTTTTCTTAAAAGGAAATCAGATGCAAAACAGGCTATCCTTGATTGGATTACCTGGGCAGAGCGACAATGCGGTCACAAACTGTTGAAGATATGTTCAGACCGAGGAGGGGAATATACTTCTCATGATCTTCGTGATCATTTAACCTCACAAGGTATCGAACATCAGAAAACAGTCCCATATGTCCCTCAACAAAACGGTTGAGCTGAACGTTTCAATCGCACAATTCTTGAAAAAGCCGAAGCCTTAAGGCTACATTCTTGTATGCCTGAAACCTTCTGACAAGAAAGTGTAGAAATGGCTCTTCATGTTTATAACCGACAACCTATGAAGAGATTAAATTGGAAAACACCAATAACATTCTGGAATGAAACGAAACCAGATGTTTCTTACTTCAAAACATTTGGATGTCTTGCCTATGTTTTTATTCCTAAAGAACTCCGTGACAACAAGTTACATCTGAAGTCAGAACTCATGACCTTCATTGGTTATGAGAAAGGAACAAAAGGATACTGCTTCTGGTCACAAACCAGAAGAAAAGTTATTGTTTCCCATAATGCCACTTTTGATGAGAAATCATTTCCTCATTGTCCTGATCAGATAGTAAACAAATCACCTTTCCCTAAACAGAATTGAGAAAAATGTGATGTCATAGATGGATCCTCCTCTGATGAAGATGACGATGGTCATCAGAATCTCCCTCAAGAGGATAATCAAAGACAAGTTCCCAATCCAAGGTGATCACCTTCATCTGAAAACCAGCCAGATCAGGAACTGCCTTTTGAAAATCCAAGACCAAATACTCCACATCCTCAACCTCCTAGACGAGATGCCCCTATTTCTGAACCAAGAAAATCTCTTCATGCCCCAAAACCTAAAGTGAAACCTGATTCAATATATGGGAAGAAATCTCCCACTGAAATTGAAAAGGAAACACAAAAGGAAAGGGGTCTAGTACGAAAGATTTTTGATAAAGGAAAACAACCTCATAAGGAACCTGAAACAAGGGAATCTATAATCCCTTCAGATGTTTCAGAGAATGAGGCTCAATCGTCATAGGATCCTTTATCTCGAGGAGGAGATTCGTCAAGGATACAAACAGACCAATTCTCAAATCAGTTTGCTTGTGATCTTCTTGCTAAAGCGTTTGGTGTGGAAGGATGTTCTAATCAATTTAAGGACATTAAAAACCTTCCTAAATCCGAACAACAAGAATGGTTAAAGGCAACTGATTCAGAATATAACTCTTTAGTTGAAAGAGGGGTCTGGGAACTAGTCGATAAACCACCTGGACATAAGACCATTAAAGGAAGATGGGTCTTCAACGTTAAAAGCAATGGTTGTAAAAAGGCTCGCTTTGTTGCCAAAGGGTTTACTCAAATCCAAGGCCTTGATTTTGATGAAACTTTCTCACCAGTTGCATGGTTTGAAACTGTTCGAACCATATTGGCTCTTGTAGCTTTGAAAGACTGGGACCTCAAGGCACTCGATGTCAAAACAGCTTTCCTTTATGGAGAACTGGATGAAGAAATATATATGGAACAACCTGAAGAGTATGTTCAGAAAGGTCAGGAATTAAAGGTTTGTCATTTGAAGAAGGTGATATATGGCTTAAAGCAAGCCTCTCTTCAATGGAATAAAGAGTTACATAAGTCCTTGATTAAACTTGGATTTACCCGTTGCACATCTGACGCAGGAGTTTATTTTCTTATTCAAGGAAACACGATCATGGTAATCATCATATATGTTGATGACGCCCTCTTCACTGGCAACAACAAGAAAATGTTGAAAGTCAAGAAAGAAGCTTTCATGAAAATCTGGGATTGTCGTGATTTAGGCGAAGCAAAGGAGTATCTGGGAATGTGTATCACTCATGATCGCAAAAACCGAACTCTTACTCTTGATCAAATTGCTTATGCTGAAAAAGTCATTGAACGATTTGGAATGGATAAGGCTAAGTCTGCAAGGACTCCTCTTCCAACGGGATATAACCCAACCAAAATCGATACCAATCCTAATCCTGAACTTAGACAAAGATACCAATCAGTCATTGGATCTTTACTCTACATTATGCTTGGAACAAGACCAGACCTTGCATTTGCAGTCATTAAAATGTCACGGTTTTCTGCAAACCCATCGGAAGACCACTATAAACGAGCTTTATATATTGTCCATTACTTGGCTTCTACCAAGAACATGGCATTAAAGTTCGGTGGCAAATCCAATTTGGGGTTTATGGCATTTTGTGATTCCGATTGGGCTATGGATCTTGAAACACGAAAATCCACTACAGGTTTCGTGATATTCCTTGCAAATGGACCTATATCTTGGGTCTCTCAGAGACAAAAGACAATCTCATTGTTGTCTACTGAAGCAGAGTATAAAGCCATGTCTGAAACTGCAAGACAAATATCCTGGTTAAAATCACTTTTCAAGGAGATTGGTTTTGACATCCCTAAAGTCCCCTTATTTGTTGATAACCAAGGAGCTATGTTTTTAGCAACAAATCCAGCGGTTGAATCATGGTCAAAACACATTGAACTCCCAGAACATTATATTCGGGAATGTGTTAATGATACTGAAAAGATACAACTTTTCTATATTGAAACCACGAAACAACTTGCTGACATTTTTACCAAAAATTTGTCACCAGAGAGGTTTCAAACTCTACGTTCAGGTATAAAGATGATTTCTTTTGAGCATTCTTCATTATGAGAAGGAGTGTTGAAATCATGTTGATCTATTTATCATGTGATGATGACATGATTAAGATTACTCATAATTGAAAGGATTGCATCACATCAGTAAGCCAATTTACTTGGCATGATGTTATTGTATTACAAATCCTTCTATGATGTTCCATTGTGTTCCATTGCTGTTACTATACATAGGTAAAACCTATATTAGGTACATGGTCTGTGTGCCATTCCTGTAGTATATAAACTGGTGGTTTCCCCCAGTATAATCCAAGCGGCTCTTGACCTTCTTCATGTCAGATCCACTACCAACTCTCCACTCTACTATCTCCCTTCTGGTTGAACACCCAGTGAGTATTCCCACTGGCTGTGCTGGTGCTAGCAATTCGTTTCATTAAGGTGTAGCTGTGGGAGTGAACGCAGGCGCAAGAACCCACCCAAACTGACCGGCCCAGCGAGACCTCATGTGTGAGAAGGAAGGCATTCCGAGTGGATAGGGACCAGAAGATCCAGAGAACGCCAGTAGTGAAGGAAAGCATTTGAGGACCAATGCCCCAGTGCTTTGACCACGTCAGGGGAAACCCTGGAGAGTAACAGTTCCATAGTGCCACCAATGCGAAAGGAGTGGCCGGAAAAGGTGGGGAGACCAGATGAAGACCAAATTGAGTTGCAGCGAGTGAGGAATTTTCGGCAAGTGAGGCAGCGCCAGTAAGTGCCAACATGGAAAGAGAAAAGAGGCACGTTGGGAGGGGGGGCGTTGATGAGGAGGTGAATGTCTAGGGCCTCAATCGGATCTGAGGCATCAGTCTGGCGACAGATAACAACTGGCTCACCACGAGATTTTGAAATCTTCGTGAAAGGCAAGAAACAGATGCAAGAGCCATTGGTGTTGAAAGGAGGGTCTAGGTGAGAATGGAGGACGACTGCTGAAGACACAAAGGAGGTCTCGCGAGGCGAGAGGATCTCACCAAGCCGGAGTTGAGCCCAGAAAGTGCAGCAGGTGGCGGCAAAACAGCAAGCATTGAAGTTTGAAGAGAGATCAAGGTGTTGCACCAGGAGGATAAGCATTGCGCGTGACACTGGAGGGCAGGGAGGTTTAGAGGAGGAAGGGGCCAAATTGGCCACACCATTAAGTATATAGTGAATGCGTTGAGAACCTAGCCAAGGTTTGTTGTTGAGGATGTGCCAAGCCTTTAACACTGCAAGGTAGCCTTGAACTGTACCAGTGCTGACCACACCGGCTTTGGAGGCAGCAAAGGCGCATAGTAGGACGTCGCTAGCCGGAAGGCGAAGATGGGCGGGCACATGTTCAGAGTCGCAGAACTGAAGAAAGATGTTGAGGGTGGACTGGTATTTGATGGAGGTAGATTTTGCCCAAGCGTGGGCAAGCATGCGATCTATGTTTGCATTTGCAAGCGGTGACAACTGGAGGGTCTGGGAGCATGAGGAAGAGTCCCAGGCGAGCATGGGGGGAATGGCGGTGGACAACAAATGGTCAGACATGGAAGGACAATGGCAACACACGATAGCATTTTAAAGTGTCAAGGAGTGGGTAAATTACTAACAGGGAATATCAAACCTTTAAGGTAAGAGGGTAAAGGAGGGGGCCGTGGGTGGCGAGGTAAGGGGGAAGTAAGAAAACCCTGAGAAATGGGATCTGCCAAGTTGGAGGATGAGTTGACCCAAATGAGCGTCAACCAGATGCTATGAGTGCGAAAATTAGAGATGATGTGGCATAGAACCTCATTTTGGTGGGCACCGTGGGACCTGCCTGAAGACAGAGCACCCACAACACCCTAATTGTCAGAATGGAGAATCAGATGGCAGCCTTTAAAGTCAGAATGAATGAAAGTGCAAAGTGCTAAATCTACCGCCACCATTTCAGCCCAGCCAATGTCATGACCATTGGTGTTCCAACTGTCTGCAAGGTGCCAAGCTAGCCATTTGCCATCAGAGAGAAAACCAATGCTGAAGGAGGAGGAGGTGTCGACGAAGGTGGAGATGGGGAGGGGGTCAGGTGGGGTGGAGATTGAACAACCACACCACTTCTTGCTTAGCTGGTCCCACCACCAGGCAATGTCTGAGAGAGCTTCTGAGGGAATGTGGTGGCGGACGAAGGGTTTGGAAGGGTCATTAAAGGATGCAATGAGGCGGAAGAGAGAGGGAAGATGAGAATGACCCTCAGAAAGCACAAGAGTGCAGTGTTGGAGAGAACCAACAACCGATTGGCAATCTTTGAGGAAGACTGAAGATCCAGGGAGCCAGAGCTTTATGCGGTCAAGATACTTTACTTTTTTCTTCTGGGGGATGCAGACCGTCTTGTTTGGGAGGTCCCAGAGGAAACCGAGGTAAGGGAAGATGAAGTCAAAAGGAAGGCACTTTGAAGGGGACCAGGGCCAACCCAGAGGTTCAGTGATTGAGAGGATGAGAGACTCATCATAGCAGTATGGCCAAGAACTGTCTGGTAGATGATCACCCTAAGGGAGAAGTGAGTATAGAGGCCTAAGGCAGAATGAGAGGGGTGAAGGTGGGGCAGGGAGTCAGAGAACCTACAAAGGGGTAACGAAAGAAAATGAAATCATCGGACCAATGAGTGACATCATCAATGCCCTTGTGGTGGTAAATAGCCACGATACCATTGGCGGGGTGTTTGAAAAAGAAGGAGGAAGAGACACCTCCAAAGGAGGTGCAGTGGTCTATGAAAATCTGAGTAGAGTTGTTGAAGTCCAACTTTACACAAACGAGGTGCTGGTCCTCGGGAGCCAATGGGAAGCGGCGATGGGCTGCTTCGACGTCAAAAACAGTGCATTGAGACCCAGAAGGAGCCCGGGCGACAAGCAGCCAGCAATTGTTGAATGTGCCCCACTCCACTTCCAGGCCCAAGGTGTCTATGAGGGAGTTGACTGAGGGGATGACTGACTCACCACGAGGGAAAGAGTGGTCCTGAATGAGGCAAAATTTGGAGGAGCCGAGTTTTGGAATAACCCCAAGTGGGCTGGAGTGGAAGGGACCAATCCGAGATTCAAGTTCTGCAGGGTCAAAAGGGCTGGAATAATGGCCCTCCTTTACCTCTGCCTGAACATAGTCCAAAATGAAATCAGCATTTTCAATAGCTGAACAATGGTTGGGCGGCAAGAAAGAGGAAAAGAGGTGAAAGGAGTTGGTGACACCAAGATGCCAGCCAAAATGTATGCCGTCAGGAACATCGGCAAAAAGGTTGAAGACGCCGGCCTCTTTTAACATGGAATCCCATGCCTGCCAGCAATATGGGGTGACGATCTTGAACAGATCATTGGGGGGGAAGTGGGATAGACGGGCAGTCTTGAGCAGTGTGTTGACCGCCGCACATGGAACAATTGTGGAGGCGGGAACAACTGGACGAGGAGCAACCCTTTCCATTGTAGGAGAAACAGACTTGCTCCCTGCGGGCCGTCCTCCAAATGCCATCTGTGCCGAAGAAAAGGAAGGAGGTTTTGGAAAGGTTACATTTGTTCCTGGCATAGCAGCCAAGGGCACCACAGAAGATGCAGCGGCTGGAGGACAGGAAGAAGATGGGTTTTGGGAAGGGGCGGATGAGCACGATTTTTGGTTGGAGCGACTGCCCGCGCTGAAGGTGGAAGTCCCTCTCTGAAAGAAATGCAAATGGGCAGTACAAGCGGAAGTCAGGACCTGGTCCCAGACTCCCTGTTGCCAAGTGGCAGGATCGAAGTTTAAAGCAGTGTTTGTGTAAGCTTTCCGCACACGATGACCTGCACTGTTACAATTTCTCTTTCTTCCTTGTGCTACAACTCGTTATCTTGTCCTTCATTGACATGTATTACTAATCCTGATCCTCTTTTGGATACAGGATCTCACCTTCCTATTGGGAGCTCGTACAAGTGGTACGACTTCTCGTTCACCTTTTCTCATTGGCTCTCTAATCATACGACATGACCTCTGATTTCTGATTGGCCTTCACATATCGTACGATTTCGTGATTTCCCTTTTCATCTTGGTCCGTGCGCCGAACCTACCATTATTTAAACCTTACGACCAATACTCTTGTTCCCTACGCTAGTTCTCTCGAGTGTACTAGCCTCTACCTTGTACCTGACAACCCTTGAATTCATAACCGCTCTCTCGTAACTCGGCCTTGTCGTGTCCTGAGCAACTCCGGTTGACTCAGTCTAAAGACTTCCTTGGTCGACCTCTTACGAAGGCGACACTCTAACCGAAGCACTGGCTTCGGGGTTCACTCGTCTCGTCGATTCTTTAATAGACGACACTCAGGCAATCACTCGCATTGCAACACGTGGCATCGAGAGTTCACTCCTCGACGCAATCCTTGTCATAAACCTAGTCTCATTAAACGGGGACTTGAATACGGAAACTACCCTACTTGGGCAAGCATATCTCATCCTCGTCTTTAGAGGTAGTATACGTCCAATGACGTAACAATAGAACTAGCGTACCCTATGAAGCGACCACCGCGTGTGTCTTCACCATTTCCTTACCACCAAGTAACACAGGCTCTCGTTGGAGCCTGAGCTCTCGACCCCCTCCACCGGCTGTTATACTGGAAGAATCCTCTGCTTTGTCGGAATCACTATCTGAAGAAGAACCTGACGTTACAGTAACCACTACCAAGGAACAAACCGAGGTAGCAGAACTCGCTCTTGATCTATCCCAGACCATTACCCTGCCCTCTGCCCCATCTTCCCCAACCCCTACTGCACTCCTTCCGCTCCACCCTTCTATCCCAGGGCCATCTTCGACTTCTTCCCGAAGATACGTGTCCAATTTATTCCCAAACCCTCCTCCTCCTCCTCCTGTCCCTCCCCCGACTACTTCTATGGCTACTCCAGTCAAACCCACTGAACTTCGCCTCGGAGCCCCCGAACCCTTCGATGGAACTTACGCTAAAGCCATCCCCTGGCTAAACTCCGTGCGATTCTACTTGGCCGTAAATGTCCAAGTATATGATAACGATGGGAAGCAAGTAGCCTTCGCACTTTCCCATATGACCAAAGGACCCGCCCTCACTTGGGCCTCCACCTTCCGAGCAAAAGCTATATTGGGTGCAACCATCTCTATCGGGACATGGGACGAATTCGAAAAGGCTTTCAAGAAAACGTTTAAACACCACGACATCCAAGGCAATACCATAGCATGGCTAGCCACTACGCGAATGAACCCTACGGGGAAACGAGGGGTGTATTCCCCAACTCTAACCGACTACATTGCGCAGTTCCAAAACAACGTAGCCCTCTCCGAAGTAGAAGACGATGCTGTCCTAATTGGATACTTCATGGCAGGAATCCCTCCGGTTCTCATGCGACGAGTATACACGATGGAAAAGACACCTGAGAAAATTGAGGAGTGGTACGAAAAGGTAACCCATTTCCAGACCCAATTCGAGCGAAGCGATGAGATCGCTTTTCGACAACCTAAACCCACCTTCGCCTTGTACAAACCCGGACCCCAATCTACCCCTTCCCGAGACCCCAACGCAATGGACGTTGATGCTATCAAAGTAACGCGCCTCACTCCCGAAGAAAAGGCCCGATGCATCAAGGAGAATCTGTGTTTCAGATGCAGGCAACCAGGACACGGTAGTCGCAACTGCCCTCACTTCAAAGACAATAAAACGAGAGGTCTACCTCCGATTCCTCGGGTAAGGAAGGTCGAAGAAACGACGGCTAAAGTAGAGGAAATAAGAGACGAGAAGGAAGAAGAAACTGTACAAAGAATCCGGTTCACATTCCGCGAGGATTTTTAAACCAAGGTACCCATTCGATGCAGGTACCTAAGGAATCGAGTACCCGTCTTGTAAAAGTATCCGCTGCCAAATCTATGAAGCTACCCGTGCAGATACTTGTACCCGACAGGAATCTCAAAGCCGTCGACACTTGAGCCCTTATTGATAGTGGGGCTGATATCTCTTGCATAGACTGGAACTTCGTAAAGAAACACCGTCTCCCAACCACCCGCCTACCGACACCCCTCGTCGTTCGAAACGTTGATCAAACCCGGAACAAAGAAGGGGATATTAAATTCACTGCCACCTTGTTCCTTAACGTTGGAGGAATCGCCCTCAAACATACCTTCTTCGTCATGAATTGCGGATGAGAAAACATTATACTTGGAATGCCTTGGCTCAAAGAAGTAAACCCATCCATTAATTGGGCAAACCAGACTCTCGTCATCCCAGAAAGCCAAGACCAATCAAAGGAGCTATTCGCCCTCCACGAACACAATTACCACCAAAACAACGAACGACTATGACCCCCACCGAACCAAATCTATGTACAACATACCGACACCCTCTACGACTATCTAGGATACGACACCCCTGACGATTTTATCGTCAAAGCACTCACTGCTCGAACCATCGGACGAATCGTCAAACATGGTTCCCGGTTCCTACCCACAGGAACAGTGGCAAAACTCACCACGGCCACGGAGCTAGCCGCACTGGCCTACAAAAACACCCCGAAAGCGGAAATACCGGAAAAGTTTAAAGAATTTGCTAAGGTATTCGCAGAACCCACAGCTGGGACACTCCCACCTTCCCGCCCCTATGATCACGAGATCAATACCAAGGAAACCTTTGTTCCGAAAGTGGGAAAGGTATATCCCTTAAACCTCGCTGAATGAGAAGCTACCGATAAATTCGTCGATGAACAACTTGCCACTGGAAAGATAAGACCTTCTAACTCCCTGCAAGCTGCCCCCTTCTTCTTCGTCAACAAGAAGGATGGAAAGCTCCGACCGTGCCAGGACTATCGATACCTTAACCAACACACCATTCGAGACGCCTATCCCCTTCCCCTCATCTCTGACCTGGTTGATAAACTAAAAGGTCAACGTATCTTCACTAAGTTCGATGTACGATGGGGTTACAACAATGTCCGAATCAAAGATGGGCACCAATGGAAAGGAGCGTTCATCACTCATAGAGGTCTCTTCGAACCCATGGTCATGTTCTTCGGAATGATGAACTCCCCTGCCACGTTTCAGAGGTTTATGAATGACTCGTTTAGAGACATGATCGCAGAAGGATGGCTCGTAATCTACATGGACGACCTCCTCATAGCATCCAAGGATCAGAAAACCCACGACGAACAGACCAAACGAGTTCTTCAACGAATGGAGGAACTAAACCTCCATCTCCGACTAGAGAAGTGTACATTCGACGCTGAGGAAGTGGAATACCTAGGGATGGTGATCAAAGAAGGAACAATAGCCATGGACCCGGTCAAACTTGACGGCATTGCGGAGTGGCCAATACCGAGAACAGTAAAGGAGGTACGGTCATTTCTTGGGTTCGCAAACTACTATCGCCGCTTCATTGCGGATTACTCCAACATCGTGCGACCCCTCTTGGACCTGACCAAAAAGAACGTCGCCTTCCTGTGGTCCACAAAATGTCAAATCGCCTTCGACGACTTGAAAGCCACATTCATGTCTAAACCAGTCCTTGCCATGCCCGACGAAACCAAACCATTCACTATCGCAACGGATGCCTCCCTGGTTGCCTCTGGAGCGATCCTCCTCCAAGCTGACGCCAACGGTGATTGGCATCCCTGCGCTTACTTATCCCAAGCCTTTGGAGACGCGGAGAGAAATTACGATATCTACGACAGAGAACTTCTCGCTATCATCCGCGCCCTCAAGACGTGGCACCACTATCTCCAAGGATCGGCAACACCCGTGATAGTCTTTACTGATCACAAAAATCTTACGTACTTCCAGTCCGCGCATACCCTCAACCACCGACAAGCCCGCTGGCTACTTCGACTTAAAAATGACTCATGTCGCCGGAAAACTCCTAGTCGGACCAGACGCCCTCTCTCGTCGACCCGACTTCTTCCCTAAGAAAGGAAGCCCGGACAACGCAGAAGTAACGTTACTTCCCCCATCCCTATTCATCCAGCTCATCGACGCGTCACTGGCAAATGAAATTGCCACGGCATCAATGGATGACCCCCTGGTACTCCAGACGCTCCAATCCATTGATAGCGACACTCCACTCGCCTTCCGCTCTCAGCTCTCTGATTGGCAAACACGGGACGGAATTCTCACCTACCAAGGACGGGTCTACGTTCCCCCCACAGGAACTCTTCGCCGTGACATCCTCCAACGATGCCATGATCACACCACCGCCGGACACCCTGGGTACCTTAAAACCCGACAACTCGTCACCACAGACTTTTGGTGGCCGGGACTGGCCCAGTTCATCCGGAAATACGTCGAAGGCTGTGTTACGTGCCAGCAAAACAAAGTTAATACCCACCCTACAGTTCCCCCCTTAACCCCGATTAAATCACACGCCACCCGCCCCTTCCAACAGATCTCTTGCGATCTTATTACCGACTTACCCCCGTCTAATGGCTTCGATTCCCTTTTGGTCGTGGTCAACCATGGGCTTACAAAGGGGGTAATTCTATGCCCTACCAAGAAAACTGTCACCGCCGAAGGAATAGCCACGTTGTTCTATCACAAAGTATACCGTCGTTTTGGCCTCTATGACAAAATCATCTCCGACAGAGGACCACAATTCGCATCCGCATTTGCCAGAGAACTCGGAAAAGCCCTAGGATACACCCTTGCACTGTCAACCGCCTATCATCTGCAAACCGACGGAGAAACCGAATGGGTAAACCAGGAGATCGAAACGTACCTTCGCATCTTTTGCAAAGAAGATCCCGGATCCTGGGCCGATCATATCTCCCAAGCGGAGTTTACTCACAATCATTGTCCTCACTCCATTACAGGGCAATCACCATTCTATCTCATGATGGGATATGAACCCCGTTCCTTACCCGACGTCGTCCCGAACTTCCCGCTCCCCACTATAGAAACTAGGCTCTGAATGTTGAAGCAACTGAGAGACGAGGCCCTAGCAGCACACGATCTCGCGAGGCAAACAATGACTAGCAGGGTACGAAGGAAATTCAAACCCTTCGAAAAAGGAGACAAAGTATGGTTAGAAGCACGCAACCTCCACCGAGACCTTATCGCGCCGAAATTCGCATCAAAACGAGAAGGACCATTCAAGATCATGGAAGTTCTATCTCCCTTATCCTATAGACTCTGCCTCCCCAAAACATGGAAAATTCACCCCATGTTCCACGCTTCTCTCTTATCGCCCTATCGTGAAAACGCCGTCCACAGACGGAACTTCCCGACTCCACCTCCGGACCTTGTAGAAGGCGAGGAAGAATACGAAATAGAGCAGATATTACGCCACAAGAAATCTGGATCAGGATTCTCGTACCTGGTTCGCTGGAAAGGGTACACCGCAGAAGAAGATTCGTGGGAGCCCGAGAAGAACCTCAAACACGTGAAAACAATCCTCGACGCGTATAAAAAGCTCCACCTTTATCCCCAGAAAACGCAGACTCCGTCTACTTCTTGTCGTCGCCTTTACTACATTCAAACTCGCTAAACGATGTCTTCCTACTCCGATATCCCTGAACCCTCTCCTTCCGTCACCATCTCCTCTCCGTCGTCGCTCACACAAACTACGCACCTTGGGTCTCCAGAGCCTGATGCCATGTCCGACATCGCAGAATCCGGATGGCCGTCTAACTACGACGCCACCCAACCTTGGTTACGGGTATACCCCGAACAAAGTCCCACCCCTTCCCCTGTGCCGGAACTAATCACTCTGGTACCGTCCGTTGACCTACCGGTCCATGCCCACCGTCTCCGCAGCTTCTTCCCAGAACCGGCCGAGATGGATCAGTTCGCAGATCTGATGTGCGACTCGCGTCTCGCCGTACCCATCGGGGCTCACCTTGATATGGACTCCCCTTTATATGCCCTCTACCGAGCCTATTTACAGATAGGACGCCTTGCCTTCCTCCCGGCAACCTTAGCAGTGGAAGCACCCCAATCCTGGACGATTCGCACCATCGGAACGGTGCACGAGGAGGCGCTCTTAAATATTTCCCTTGCCCTGCACCAACTAGGAATGTTCGAATTCCTAGAAGACCTTGACCGCTACCTATGGCAACTCGCTGAAGCGGCGAATGTGCCTATTCCAGACATCGGAGTCCCCGCCCCACGTTCGTCATCGTCTATCTCAGCTTCCAGCTCCCCTTTAGACAGTGAAACTATCCGTGCATTGGAGCTGACGGAATTAGACCTATGAACTCGCTTGAGGAACATTACTTTAGGGCAGTTAGCATTGACTGGCGATGCGCCGTTACCTAGGTCAGACCCACGATATCCCGAGACGTGTTTTCAGTGCCACTCGCTTGGCCACATCCGGGCAGAATGTCCCCGCTACCAATGCCCCATTTGTCACCAATGGGGCCCACTACATGCGCAGCGTGACTGCCCGATGCGTACTCGCGTTCGACCCCCTCGTCGTCCAGCACCGACTTCGTCATCTTCCTCGGCATCCTCCACGTGAGGTAGACGTACCATTCCCGATGAGCCTGTTAGAAGGCCACCTCCCCCTCCTCCCCGCTCCAACAGACGTCGACGACGACGAGTTTGAGAAGAACCAGTGGAGGAAGTTAACGACTATGGGGACAACTATTACGATCCAATCGGAGACGCCAACGACTGTGGATCCCCAGGAGCTGCTTATGGCGAGTTCTGAGGGGTTGTATCGGTGATTCAACCCTTACAAAGGGGGTATTGTTATGATTTCTCTTTCTTCCTTGTGCTACAACTCGTTATCTTGTCCTTCATTGACATGTATTACTAATCCTGATCCTCTTTTGGATACAGGATCTCACCTTCCTATTGGGAGCTCGTACAAGTGGTACGACT
>JBBPOB010000293.1:0-19888 GCA_038091275.1 Tylopilus subfusipes
AGGAGGAAAGCTACTAGCCCGGCTAGAGTCCTTCTAACGGCGATTGAGAAGAAGGCATGCGGCCCGTGTTTCACCACCGGTCCCCGCACTCCTTCGCCCGCTTCGCGGGCTCAGTCGTCACCACTAATTCTAGTTCGGTTGTCGCAATTCCTAATCCTAGTCTGGTGGACGCAATTCTTAATCCTAGTTTGGTTGATGCAATCCCTGATCCTGATCCTAGTGATTACGATTGGCCTGGATGTCCTGGAAAAGCGTCAGCAATGAGCGTAGAAAAGCATAGAAAAGTGTAGTCAAAAGTCAAGTCGAGTGTAGCGAAAGTGGTTGTCGATTTGCGCTGATTAGCATAACGCCTGATCCTATGAAATCCTCTACTAAGGTGAAGTCTGGCCGAGAGTCTAAAGGTGGTAGTCAAAAATCATCTCATTAGCAGTGAGATGCCAGTCAGATTGTGGTCAGATAGTGGTCGGATAGTAATCATATAGTGGTCAAACAGTGCTCAGATGGTCAAACAATGGATCAGACATTTGGTCAGATAGCGGTCGGATTACCCTTGGATAGCAGTCAAATGGCCGCATATAATGGTTACATCGTCCGATAATGGTCAGATAGTGATCGGGGAATGATCCGAATGGTTACACACAGGTCAAATGGATCATCACATCATCCAGGGCCCCGGAAAGTTGGATAGTCGGTTGATTTACCAGATATGTACTATCAGCTACCACCTGGGTATATAAGAGCACTCGGTCAGCCAATAAGATCAAATTACTCTCCCTCTGAAACCATCATATCTGAGTGAGTTCTATACCGAATGTTAACCATCGGAAGTGGTCTACCAAGAGGCTCATACAATTATTAGTTCAAATGCCTTCCAACAAACCTCGCCTTTACGTTGCGCTGTATGCCCGTGGTGCAGCCCCAACCATGCCCCATGGTGAGGATACGTATGTCATCTGATTTATATATAAAACAATGCAAATCACTGAATCATAGTCTACATAGATACCATTGGTCCTTGCTCACAGCACCAAAGACAGAGGATGGTCGCAATACCTCTTGCATTCGCTTCCATGTGAAAAACTGTATCAGGGATGGTCAAGTCTCCTGGGTATTTGAGCAAAAGCCTTGTCCCGTTATTGCATCCATCCGCCTCCTCGCACGAGTCCGCATCGCAAAGGTCCAGGACATGGATAGACTTGCCACCATCTTACATGGCATACCCGTGACCCCTGAAGTCGATGGCTGGAACTGTGTCCATTGGGTGAAAGATGCCTTGCAACAATTGGCAGAGGATGATGGAGCGCTGGGATCAAAGCATGTCCTTGACTGGGAAACAGTCAGAGATCGCTCGATGGAGTTCGTCCAAAGTGTTGTCGAATCTCTGAGTCCGGATGTCATGCAGCCGGGTGACAAAGACCTGTCTGCAAAGTCGATGTTGGACCTTCTTGGTGGCAGTTAATTCATACTGTCAATGACAGTCGACGATCCTTTCATGAACACTTGTTTTAGATACAACGAGATTGTTTACATTGTGTAAAGTCATCAAACATCCCCGAAATACCTCAGCCGTGTATGTTCCATATCCAGTTCTTCTGCCATGGGAGGGTCCAGATAACGCTCCGTCACATCTCTCCAGAACTCATTGTATGGGTGTGCCTGCCACCATGCCATACTGTACTCCCAATAAGCTGGATACCACCCTGCAGTTTCCCAGTCGATGATCCCAACCACGTGATCCCCTTGAACGAGGATGTTGAAACTACTGAGGTCCCCATGAGTGAAGACAGGCATTGGCCATGGTTGATCCTGAAGTCGCATCATGCTGTGTATCTCTGGGAGATTTCCTTCAGCAGGAGGGTCCACCATTCCATTTCGCAGGAAGAGATGGAAGTCGTGAATGGTCTGGAATGGACCGATGGTCAAGGATGTACCAGGAAACCGGGGATCGTACAAAGGACCCCCGAGCACGTTTGCGACAGACGGGCTTGGTGCGGGAAGCGCCCTCATTTCGTTCACCATCGTCCTCAGCTGTGCAAAGATCCTCTCCCTCGAATCCCCAGCTCGAGAGTGCCACCCTTTCGCGAGCATTTCACCGCCGATCTTTTCCATCATGATGTATGTACATCCCTTGTGCACGAATGCGCAGTAGATCTTGGGCACCGGGATCGACGTATTTGACGCGATGAATTGCATGGTGAATGCTTCAGACACTTGAACAAGACGACCATGCTTGATGCACAGCTTGTTTGTGAGGAATAGGACGTCCCCACGCCTTTGGCAAACCCGTCCGAGCACTTTGACAGCAGCTCTGACCGCCAACCGATTGACTGCGGAATCGTTTATGCCATTTGGAATAGGCGGTAGGGGTTGATCGTGGACGAGAGGAAACGTGCTGGGGCTCGTGTCGGACATGTGGTCAGAGCATCCCATTGATCATTAAAGCTCACCCGTGGGTATTAGCAACGTTTTCGGCGTTTGTCATGGCTATATTTTCCGGGGGTTATGCGTGTGAATCCGGCTAGCTGGAGAAAGCCAAACGCCGAACCTTATGTCTTATGTATTGGGATTGTGGGAACGTATTTCCTTGTTTATATGGTCGTTGTCAAATTGGGTTTCAAATGATGGCCTGTCTACTCAAGTATCTATGGAAGGTATTTGATTCATGATGGCGTACTCATTCTTGGCATGTATTCTTAGTCTGTTCGTACATTGTAATGCCCGTCGTAACTACCTCTTTACAACCTGTTTCTGTTGTTCTCGGCGTGTAATAGACGACGTGTTCGACACCAAACATGCAGCTCGTGGGTGTCGAGATTGGCGAGCCTACGGGTGAGGTAGTAGGTGATCCCGATGTTGTCTGGATGTATCTGACCGAACATAGTCGAACCTAAGTTCGGCGCATGTTCGGGGCCCTAGTATGATCCATAGAGACACGTCGGCATAGTACACACGCACTGGTCTGTCATGATTACATAGTGACAATACTACCTTGAGTTGCACTGTTCCGATGGTTCCGAGCTCTGTCAGTTCCGGAACTCCTTCCGAAATTGTCCCGCTCCCTTCCGGCCTCGGAAGTAGTAGATCCCGGAAGCGCCATTGCGGAACGGACGTTCGGAAAACCCGATTAATGCACAGACAACCTCCAATCTAGATTGATGTGACAGAACGTGACGGCCATCCGGAATGCCGTTAACGTGTGAAGCGTGGAAAAGTCTCTCAACACATCTTCCGGACTCCGACTCCGACTTGCCAACCCCCTTTTCCAATTCCTGCCGTCGATCTCGAGTTTTTGACATTGCTCCGTTGTACTCAACAGCATCGACGGTCAGTGTCCAAATTCAATTCATTCGAGCCCCTGTGTCTCCTCCACCTCTCACTTGCCCCTTGGCATTGATTCCCTGCTCAGTCGACAAGTAGCGCCTCGCCTCACTCCAATCTAACCCCCCTCATTCATCGCCACTTACACTCCTACCTGATGCATTTCTTCCGTCTCTCCATCTCTCCGTCCTTTCCCCAGACCCAACCGGGCGGTCGGATAAGGCATTCGAGCACAATTACTTGGTTCTTAGGTTAGCTTTTACACAGCGCGATTCATCATATATAATTCTATATTCTATATTGTATTTTCACGCACTCACGGAAATGTGAGTAGATGCCATTTAGTATGTACCGCACCTTGACCTCAAATGCGCAGTAGCACATAGTATTAATCAGCGAGAGGGGCCTATCGTGCATTTCAACACCCCAAGGAATGCGCGAGATGACGGGCCTTCACAACATGCCCCGACCCCAGTCCAACCCTGGACTATTTGCAAAGAACGGGCAGTTGACTTAAATGGGCCACCATAGTTGGTTCACGTTCGGTCAGGTTTGCTCAGGTTCTGGCAGGTCCGATGCTCAGAAACGGGCGGTTCAGAGAGCCCTGTGACCAAGGTTCGGTCAGGTTCGGTCGGGTTCGATTCTCAGAAACGGGTTGTTTGGAGCCCCATAACCAACTCTATGGTCTGGTTCGGTCAGGTTTGATCCTCAGAAAGTTTTGAAACGGGCTGTTCATAGCCACACAAGTGATGTTTGGTCAGGTTCGGCCAGGCTCGATGGTCCAAAGACGGGCTGTTTAGCAAATGTCTTGTAGGGTTCTCCCGTCCAAAGTGAACTGGTTAGTGACGCACCACACCCACTACCACGGGTGGACACTACCATTATGCTACATGGGAAAGTCAATCATAGGTTCAGGCTTGACTCTTCGCGAACTCCTGTATGAATTAGGTAACCACAGATACGTCTGTAGACATGCCGAACTTGCCGACTCAGTGTTATTGGTGACATTACCAACAATTACGCTAACCATCCACGGTATCAACAGTAAAAGGCTTGTTACGGCGAGGTTGCCTACTAGCACATCCAAGCGTTATGTCAATCCGTGTTAATTAATAAACACAAATCGTCCTAGCGGTGTGCCACGTGTGGAATCATTCCATATCTGGAAACAATGGTCAGATAGCGGCGTTGATGGTGGTGCGGAACACCTATACCCTTCGGAACAATACGTTCCCACGTGGAGGCTATAAGACATTTACCGTGCATGTCTTCGCATCTGATCACCCCACGACTAACAACACATCAAACATGAACTACAGCGCATTCCCCTCCAAACGACCCAACGAGGACACGCTCATCGTCAGCATCAACGGCGCCCTCAAGGAGGTGTACAGGACGCAGTCGACAACGAGAGACATGACGGCCCTCTATCGGTCTACTCCAGACGGTGTACACTCCCAGACGGTCTTCCAGCTACCCCGCATATATGCGCAACCACTGCTCCAACTTCTCTTCCGCCGCTATGCCCTCGCGTTGGTCCTCCACTACGAGAAGGAACTCAACATCGAACCATACACTCGGTGGTTAGTTCTGAGTCAGAACTTCCTGTATTTAGATGTCATATGGAACCGCCTCGAGAACGAGTGCACGAATGAGCCGCTAATGGGACCGAACTGGCGATCCAGGGACTTCAACCGTTTCATTGCCACAGAGGTTTTGGTGAGGCGCCACGAGCCCGTCTACGTGAGCCTTCATCGCCAGAAACGCACGAACGTCATACCGAACATCAGTCAGGTTTCCATCGATGTATTGGGTCAGTACTTCGTCTCACATGGGTTTTCCATCACAGAGCTCATATCGCACAGATTGGAGTGAGTACGAGGCTGCGGTGAAACGACTAAGCCATTTGTTCGGGGCACATTTTGGGGGTTTGGTCCCCTCCAGCTTGCCTCCAGTAGAGACAGCGAAGGGAATCCTGGAGGACGCGATGGAATGGTACAACGACACGAATCGACCATTTATCCGTAAACCGTCTACTGTTTTCATGTTGGCATTGTGCTGATGACAGTCAAGATGACCCATATACGACGATATGGATGGACAATGGGTGGGATCAAAAAGATCCCTTCAACCCAGAGATTATGGAGTACGAGGAGCAGGACGAGGGTGCGGATTATGCTGGCAAAAATAAGGATGACGACGGCGATGAGGTGCACCATAAGCAAGATCGGGAGGAGGATACTGGCGAACAGGATGAGCACAGCGAAGATGGAGACTCGGACGACGGCGACGACGACGACGACGACGACGAAGGTGGAGACTGGGACGATGACGACAACGAAGAAGGAGGAAAAAAAGAAAAAAAAGCGGCGGAGGAAGCGGCGTTGGTAGTGGTAGACAGGAGAACGGGAAAAGGTAGAAGTGGTGATCAGACCAGGCCATCCAGTACGTCTCCCATTTTTTTATGTGAATGACCTCTGATAATGCATCCAGCGCCGACCACCGCCTTGCAGCCTCCAACAACGTCCAACACGGCAGTGAGGGTCAAGCGCGACCGTTCCGGAAGCAGTAAGTACTTCCATATCGGAAATGCTCTAAGCACTCATCCAATGCTTGTGATGACCTGCAGATGTTGCTGCGGTGCGTTCCCCCCCTCGTAAAAGGCTTGCGCGTGTCGTGGCTACACGAAGGTGATTTGTTGACGTTCCTTGTCTTCTGTATGTAGCTACTAGCAATGCTGTGTAAGAAATGCTGGGGGTATCGATCAGAATCTCTGTACATGCACAGTGCGAGGAGACACGGCGGGACGATACATCGATAAGGTACGACAGCTAAGATGTCGTTGCCGTCTGCTCTACACATCGGTACACGCATGCATAGTAATCACTAGAGGTACTGCGTATTGCACTGTCTGCTTTTATCGACATCACTAGATAGATAATGTGTAAACGAGCCGAACCTGCAGAGCGGCACTACTAACCAGTGTATGGGTGTGCACCTCGCTAGCTACAACCCATAGACCTGCTGAACCTGCCAGACATCACTAGTGTTGCTGCAGATTACATTAGCGTCCGTACCACGATCACATATAGACCCTGCCGCCCTAAACATCCGTATGCAAATTTCCAATGTACACGTCACTACCTAGTTACGCGCGTCCTATTTAAGACGACGGATAATGCTTTCCACGTGTGGACATTGGACGCTATTTATAGTTCACCCATTTGGGTAACTGATCTCGCTGTTATCATATATATATCTGTGGGTGTCACTCCATCGACAAACACCGATCGCGATGTCCGACCTCTTCTACCCCGAGATCATTGCCGGCGACAAGTACAACATGGCCATCCTAAAGCTGATCCCACTCTTGCGGTATTCCGTCTCTGCTGCCACCAACGAGCCTTTCGGCCTGCTGTACCAGGCCGTGCCGCCCTCCGCCACACCAACCATAAAGTGCAAGTTCCCACTGCACTATCTACCCCACCTCGAGCGCCTTCTATGGCGCTACTACCTCTTCTTCAGCTTGTACAACTTCTTCCACCTGAAGCGCAACCAGCTGAACCCCATGGGCCTTGGCTTCCTGCAGCGAATGCTGGTGATGATGGACATGGTAATCGAGCAGCTGGTCATGAAATGCTTGGTGGTAGGTGACCGGCTCGAAACTAACCTGAGTATAACACACTTCGACTACTATCTGGCCACCGAATTCGTCATAGGCCGTCACGACCATGAGAGCGTCGATGCCTGGCGCAGGGACCCAGACAACATCGAGATCGACATCGAACGCATTGCGCCAGAATCGCTAGGTAAGTGGTAAAATGCTCAGCCTCTATTCTGAACAACCCTCCCTTTAGACTGGGACCTATATGACACCACCCTTGGCAACATTCTCAACGGACGGAAGTACAACCGCAAAGTGTCCGCCGTGAAGGGTGCCGCTGAGTGGAGCAGGCTGCTACAGGCAGTCAGCCAATGGTACGGACTGTCATTGCAGACTAGCACTATGCGAAACACAGCCGACGAAGGTAAGGCATGCATTGAATGCTTATACATGCTAACATTCATTAGGAAACATGGAATGTCTCGTAATGGGCACCGCAGGTTTAGGCATCATCGGTGTGCCTACGGATGATGAGCAGGATGCAGAGGGTGATACTGACCCAGAGGCATTGCCTGTGCAGATGAGTAAGGCAAAGGCAAAGGTTGCCGAGGAGACCCAGGGGAAGTGTAAGGGCAAGGAAAGGGCGGATGAGATGATGGGAAAGGAAAAGGGAGAGGAAAAGGACAGTGTGAAGGAAAAGGACAGTGTGGGGAGAAAAGAAAAGGAGAGCGGTAAGGAGACGCAGGACAAAAGGAAGAAGCGGGAGGGTAAGGGGAAGAGGATGATGAAGATGAAATCGAGCAATGAGAAAGGGGAAGAGGTCGAAAAGAAAGGGTCGCAGATGGAGATGGAGGTCAGTGACATCGCAAAGGCGGTGGTGGGGTTAAAGGTTCATGGGCGCGACGACATCGTTACCGTGGAAGGTACTAACCCTTCATGATGAATGTATTTTTATGGGCTGTTTAGAGCTCGACAACCAAGGTCCGGTCAGGTTCTGTCAGGTTCGATGCTCGGAAAAGGGCTGTTTAGAGCCCAGTGTCCAAGGCCCGGTCGGGCTCAGTCAGGCTCGGTCAGGTTCGGTGCTCGGAAAAGGGCTGTTTAGAGCCCAGTGACCAAGGCTCGGTCAGGCTCGGTCAGGCTCGGTCAGGCTCGGTCAGGTTCGGTGCTCGGAAAAGGGCTGTTTAGAGCTCGAAGACCAAGGCTCGGTCAGGCTCGGTCAGGCTCGGTCAGGTTCGATGCTCGGAAAAGGGCTGTTTAGAGCCCAGTGACCAAGGCTCGGTCAGGCTCGGTCAGGCTCGGTTAGGTTCGATGCTCGGAAAAGGGTTGTTTAGAGCCCAGTGACCAAGGCTCGGTCAGGCTCGGTCAGGCTCGGTCAGGTTCGGTGCTCGGAAAGAGGCTGTTTAGAGCTCGAAGACCAAGGCTCGGTCAGGCTCGGTCAGGTTCGATGCTCGGAAATGTGCTGTTGTGCTGTTTAGAGCTCGACGACCAAGGTTCGGTCAGGTTAGGTTAGTATCTGGTGAGATATATTCTATCTACGGAGTCTGTTCAACAATATCTGCAAAGACTGATAATCAGACTCCCATAACTCTACCGTCTATCTAGGAAGACCATAGCATCACTGTGTCCACTACCCATGGGGCTACTAGACACAACATGCAGAACACAGCTAATTAACCTACACCGTACGCTTCACTGGACAGGTGAGTGGACCTGCCGAACTTGAAGAACATTAATACTCTCCATACCCTGTTGTCCCCAGTACACATCGCGCAACCGATGGGAACCTGCCAAACTAACCTAGCATTACAAGCCATGTTTCTATTTATAGTACAGATAGTATCCATCAAACCTTGTTCCCTTTTTGTTAACCGACGTTACCGGGTGAGATATATAGAGTCGAGTACAATCATTGCTAGCCGCGACGACCAACATATCCATCACCATGTCCGACCTCTTCTACCCCGAGCATATCGCAAGAAACAGGTACCACATGGCTATCCTTAGCTTCATACCCCAACTTCGCTACTCCATTAGACATCGCCCTGGAGACTCTATGGGTTTGGTGTATGCAGCGATGCCTCCTTCAGCCGCTCCCGTATTCAAAACAAAGATCCCCCATCCCTATGTCCTGCACCTGAACCACTTCCTCTGGCGTTACTATCTTTTCTCTGAACTGTACATGTATTTCCACAAGTCGCGCAAGCAGCTCAACCGCACAGGAGTTGGGTTCTTGCAACGCATGCTGGTGATGATGGATACCGTCGTCGAGCAATTTCTCGTCGGTTGTTCGTGCCTAGGTATGAGCCTGAACGCCAACACCCGCATACCAAACTTCGACCTATACCTTGTGACCGAGTTCGTGGTGGGTTATCACGACTCTGAGAGCGTGGATGCTTGGCGGAGGCACCCTGACAACAATGACCACGACCTCGAACGCATCAACCCAGATGACCTAGGTAAGTTCTACTGGACTGCTATCCCCGTTCTGACTTCCGTCGCATTCGCAGATTGGTCCCATTACCATGCCTCGCTCGGGCACCTCTTAGACGGGATCGAATACAACTACTCGGTCTCCCGGGTCACAAAGACTGCCGAATGGAACCAGCTGCTCGATGCAGTCGGCCAATGGTATGGATTCTCACTTCGATCAATTCCAAAAACGAGCAAGAGGAGGGCGATGGTAACAGGTGAGCCATATCCGTATCCTTCGAATCACCGCATTAATATATATTAGAGAGTACTGAGAAACTCGTCGATGGAACGGCGGGCCTAGGATTGCGCCTGCTCAAGGTTGACGAAGAGGACGTGGAGAGCAAGATGGAAGTCAAGGAAGACGTAGTGCAGGATGATAAAGGGATGATAAAGAAGCCAAAGAAAGAGTGTGAGAAGAGAGGAGGGTTAACAGACGTGGAGAGGAAGGAAAGTGGAAAGTGGAAAGGGAAGCCACTGGAGAAGAGGAAGGAGACACGGATCGTGATTGAGATTGAGACACAGGTAGAGATGGAAAACGAAAAGGAGACGGAAACGAAGGGGAGGGAGAAGGAGAAGGTAAAGGAGAAGAAGATAGGTAAGGAGAAGGGGGGGCAGATACAGCAAAAGCGACAGAAGGATGTGCTGGAGGAAGGGGTGCGAACGAAGTACAAGAAGAGGGAAGGTGAGGAGGCAGGACAGGGTGCAATACACAAGGTGATTGATAAATGGAAGCGGAAGGACAATGAGAATGGGAAGGCAATCGATGAGACGGGACTGGTGACAGCGACGATAGGGTTAGACTTGAGTGAGCCAGACCACAAAGACGCTGATGTCCACATGGGAGGTGAGCTTTCTAATACCTGTCTGTTGTTCTTCCAACTCCTCGTTCGAATAGATATTGCCAGCACTTCCAGTCCCTCTGCAAGCAAGAGTGCCATGAACAGGCAAGAGGTGGCGATGCTCACACTCAGTAAGTCCACCCGCAATGTCTGTTGATCGGCAAGCCGACCAACAGTCTAGGTGGATCATCGAATCCCCTTGCTTTCCCCGCCACGTTCCAAACGCATGCTTTTGTCGACCAATTGGACGTCACAATGAACTTGGATTATCCACTGGATTCAGACCTTTTTGGTTAGTGCAATGGAAATACCAGAAAAGATCCAATGGAACTTGATATGTTTCGATAGCAGCAGAATGCCAAGATGGGTATGACTCAGAAGGTGATTCACATCCTCTCAGCAGCTTAGAGGTTCAAGGCAAAATGGAAGCCACATCATCTGTGACATCAGAAAAGAAGTTCCCAGTGCCAAAGGCCCATAGAAGGGGTCGACCCTTGGGCTCAGGGAATGTGATGCCTATAGTGACACGTGCGCACATGCAGCTACGAAGGAGAACAACCCCCCCAAATGTAGATGTCACAGGCGAGTCCGTTTGTGTGCGAAACATCATTTGCTTTGAACGCATGCACAGGAAATGCGTATGTGTCTAGGCAACATAGTGCACAGAAGGTGGATGACGCCAGCCCACCTGTGCCTAAGAAAAAGAGTAAAGCTCGCAAGTCCAGGCCTCCTATGAAGATCGAGAAAAAGGTAGAAACAGAGGTCCTTGTCGAGGAAGAGCGAAATTCGGACAAGGGTGCCAGGCATGCACTGCGAAACATCGTTCTCACTATCAGCCCAAAGAAGAAGTCAAGTGCCGTAGTACCCAAGAAGGCTAGACGACACAGGCACATCCCTGCTGTCAGGAGCGTCACCAAGGCGAGTACCGTTCATGAGGATGAAGCGTATTCCCCTCCCGTCCTTTCCATTCATGCCAACAACCAAATGACTGCCACTGGCTCTGGCACCTTTCAGGAGGGTTCCGTCAATTCCCAGCTTGCGACATTTCGCTCCTGGATCAGGGAAGCAAGTTCGCTTTGTGAGAGCAATGCAACTGTGTTGCATCCCACGGTATGTACGATCCGTGGGTCAAATATGTGTGCGATAGAATGTCAAGGTCGCTTGTTTGCTCTCCCCCCTTAGCTTGTAGATGGGTTGTCCGCCTTCATGAGGTTGAACCAGACTCGCCCTGATGTTGTCATACAGTGGAAGGCCATTCTGGCCCATGATGTACGTGTAGGGCGTACTTGATGACATGTCTTTGCTGACACTCTTTTGGCATCTTTCCCTTAGAAATTGTACTTGTGCAGCATCACGGCCTTGGGCCACTATTTCCGTATACTGATGGATCAGAACATCGGCGTGGACAAGCAGACCCAGAACAACTTCATAACGTTGAATAGGCTGACCACCTCTACATGAAGCTATCACCATCCGTTTCACTACATGACGTACAGTAGAAATAGTAGTGATGTTTTCGTGCTCGCTCGAGCGTGAAGGCACTCATGGCGGCTCTCCAGTTTATGGGAGCCTGCCCCACTCCTTCCCTCATCTCCTTGAAAATCTGCCATGCTGCCAATACATCCTTACCATCGCCAACAATGCCATGAATGCCTCCCCGTTCTATTGGAATGCGCAGAATGGATTGTAAGTCAGCATCCAGCTTCCCACCATGTATGCTAGTTTGTTGTTCGACCAGTGTCGGGATGCCGGAAATGTTGGGTGGAAGCATATCGACGCATTGGAGGTGGTACCAGCACTCGCATCCTCGACAGAATCGTTGCGTATCTTTGTCTGGGTTGTATGGCTTATCGCAGCCAGGGCAAGCGCAGACAACACCCTAGTAGACTCATGTCAACTCTGCACTTAAGCTTCAGATGCTCTACGACAACGACTCACTTGCAGCTCATAAACCAGCATCTGCTTCTTGGTGTGGCCAACCTTGATCGTTTTTCTTCCCTTCACATCCATACACCATCGCATGTATCTGTCATCGGGATTGATGGCTGGTCCGCAAGCAGCCCTGTCATCGAATCTGATGATCCTCTCCTTTCCTGGTTCATATTTAGCCGTCGGTTCATTCAGGAAAAACTACAGTGTGACGTACGTTCCAAACATGCTGCCTCTACTAAATCGATGTCCTGTGAGAGCACCAGCTCTTGCTCGCCCAGGTGAGACGCAAACCTGGCATCTGCTTGTCAGTATTTTCCACATCGTCCGAAAATTCACTTACTTTTGGTATTTCACATCTTCCCTATTGTGGAACCATTGTACCTGAAGCCAGACAACCTTGTCATCCTTCCAATGCTGAGAAGTCCAATCGATCCTGCAACACGGAAGACCCACAGTGATATGCTTACCTCCTCGGTGTCCTTCTGTAACCTGATGTCCAACAGGCGTGCATACCATTCCTCATCAGACTCAGAAATGACAACAATGCTGTGGTTGCATCAGCGGCTGGCACGTGTGCCAATGCTGCCACTTACTGGTCACCGATACTAAATGTGTAGATACCTGTAGGCCAAATGCAGTCAGGGGCACAGGCTATGCTGCGGTCGAAGGAGGCCACTTGCCACCTGTCACTTCACTGCATACTGAGTGTTTGTCGCGGGAATAAGCTTGTAATGCAGCGATAAGAGAGAAACCAACCTTGCAGGGTCGGGGAGCTTTCCATCGCCTGGAAGGCTTCCTTGGTAGGGATAGGATAGTTCTCTGGCATGACTGCTACTACGGGGGTGACCTTGGGCGAGTTTGCGATGTCAAGGCGTTTATATATAGGCTCTGACGTATGGACGGCCTTTAACCAGCCCTGTAAGACTCTGGCCAGCCCTAGCACCCTGTCCTTTAGCAAATGCCGGCATTAACACTCTAGCGCCCTGCATGCAACTCCAACCACCGCCTCCGCCATAGATCGGGTGCCTCGAAAGGCTAGCATATTGACCCTGGTACTGAATGGCGGTCTAGGCCGTTCTCTTCCAAGTATCCTTATATGACCCATGTTTGCACAGGCTGACCACACACACTTTCTGTAACCTAAGCATGCATCGTAACGCCCAGTATATGCCTGCCTTTGAGGACATAGTCAATCACCTATGTCATGATATTGCTCATACCACAACCACGTCCTTTCAGGAGGCAGTAGATCGACTATGCACAGCACATCCATCTTCCTCTGAATCTCCATCAACTCCCTCCTTGACCTCGTCTCCCATGTCTTCTTTCTGTGACATCATAGACCATCTCTGCAAAGATTCTCTGTCCTCCTTACCATCCAGCCCATCTCCCCTACCATCTCCCAGTTTACCTCAGCACCCCTTTCTTGACTTGGTAGACCATTTCGACCAAGCGGCTTTGACTCACTCTCCTTCTGGCACCACCAGCCCAGTGACCTCCATGTGCTCAGTGTCTCGAGGACCATCCTCTCCTGCTGCCTTTCTGTACCTGGTGCAACATTACGCCCGACTGTATGAAGCGACCCACGGTGCCGATGAAGACGAGAGAAGCTCTGATGTGGCGGATAGCAACTTTGCATCCGATCAGGACCAGGAACTAGAACCTCCAGACTTGCGTGACGAAAATGAAGACCAGAGTCAGGTATTCATATCAAGAGAACACATTGCGAGTTGAGCATCCATACATCGCCATCTCCTTGATAAGCGATGCTGATTCAGTGATAGGGTGTGCGATGGCTCGCCCATCCATGTGGGCCAATGCATACCAGACCATACCGACTTTGCGATCTGGAGTCTGGGTGGATGGACTTCTTCTGGACTTCTATCTCATGTCTGTCTGGTATACTACCATGGGCAGGACTCATGTCGCTTTCGCAGACATCATGTCCATGAAGCTCGAGCAGGATACACCGCCTGGCAATGAGCTGCCCACAGCCGAAGAGGTCCAACTTTTTCAGAGCAGATATTTCATCGATGCACAATCACCTGACTCCTCTCGGCCGATGGCATTCATAGTCTTCTGCCACCAACACTATTTCACTGTGGTCTTTGACTACAATTCAGCCATCGCATATGTCTTGGGGAAGCGATTGGATGAGGGCTGTGAGACCTTCGACGAAGTGCGCGACGACTGGAAGACATGGATGGGACCCATGTATTGGAACCGGGTTGCAGTACTCCATGGCTTGAATCCAGGAGATCCTCAAGACGTCATGGTGGTGACCCACAACTGGCCTCAGAACGGACGGGATTGTGGTCCGATTTCATGCTTTCTGTTAAAGCATTTCATGGATGCTGGGCTGGGTGCTGGCGATGGCGGCATACACTTTCCTCCCATACCCTGTGGACATGAACTCCGACTGCGAATGCTGGGTGCTGTCCGAGAGGCTTGTAGATCCTCCTGGGAAGACTATAATCTTCTCATGTCCTCCAACCTGCCACAGGGCGACATCTGGACTGCTTGGGATGATACCAGCTTTGTCAACGACGAGGACCTGGCTGCTATGGAGAACGAGGTCTCTGGAGAACAATATTCTCCTGTGGTACAAGACCTAAACATCGCCTCTGCTAATTGCACTGCATGCCAGAGGTCTCGATGTGCCACTCAACCAGGCAGAGATGATGGTCACCCTGGCATCTGTGCCGACGATGAACCACCCATCGAGGTCGATGAAGGCGAGATCATGATCCAGCAGGAGGCCCCCACCAAGGCCAAGCGACTCCGACAGCTATTCAAACTCCATCCTGACATCAAGCGTGCTCGATGCAGGGACCTACTTCCACCCTGCGCTGTCAGAGGAAGGTTGCCAGAGGAGGATCGTAATCATCGGAAACATGTCAAAGACTGGTCGGTTGGCACCATGTTTCGCTTTCCCCGACCTACTCCACCCATGGCACTTCCAGCATACCAAGGACGCAGATGGCTCTCCTTTGACCCTGGGTTTGATGACTACGAGGGTGCGCCCGTGTATGAGAGCATGCAACCTCATCGCAACCCTTATGAATTTGTTGTGGAGCCCTACTATCGGCAGGGAATATGGTCCATGTTTCGTGACTATGGCTGGAGACTTCAACCCAGCTTCCATCAAATGTTTTACCTGGAGGATCCCATCAATGTTCTTCACCATGTCCTCGTGACAGGGGTGATGGATAATCATGATCCATCTAAGCAGGTCTCTGACCATGTGACCGGTAAGATGGTCTATCTATATCGTCAGCCTGCAGTGAGACTGATCTACCTGGTCAAGGCAAATATTCATTGAGGCGCAATCAAAGCTTGTTCTCGAACGACCAGGAGGTTCATGTCGATGTGGTGGATAGCTCCGTCTATGGTGCTGCAGAAATGCTGGCCTTGGGTGCCGTCGATTCCAAAGAGTCATTTGATGCCTTTGTCAGAGGCAAGGCAGGTGGAAACCATATTCGTGTCGACTTGGAACGAGATCATCTCCCATTGGGCCCTGCCAACATAGATGTATCTGTGGACATCGACAGTCTCATCTGGGTCACTCTGAAGCTACACTTTCGCAAGGCGATGTCCATCTTCCTGGGTCCTGTCTTGGACAGAGAGGCTCCCATCAAGAAGCACAACCATGTTTATGTCGAGATCACTGTCCCACAGTCCGAAGAGGATGCCAGTGGCCCAGGTGGGCGTAGCGAGTGGTGGTCCTTGCCCCTTGCCCTCAGTGCCATTCCACACACCTCCTTTGGCACCATCGGCGGTGGGTCTGGCAGTCTGAATGTCTATATATTCTTCCCAAGGATGATTCATCGTGACGAGCTCTCTGGACGGCGAGCGACCAACATTCCGAAGGAAGTTCTTGATTACTTCTGGACACATATTCTCCTCCCTGCCATTGCTGACAATGTTGGAGATGCCGAAGCACCTTATGCAGCTCTTACCTTGCCTGAGGTTCGCTACAAGGCACGAAAGGGTGGCACTCGCCAACGTAAACCTGGTCGTCCAAAGGCCGTCCCCTTTGCTCCGAAGATGCTGAGGGATGTTGTGGAAACCATGGAGAACATTATAAAGGAGGATCCAGAGAAGCTGACGATGTTTGGATCCTTGTTTTTCGTGGTGGAAACCAAAGGCATCAAGCTATGGACCAAGTCCTCCACTCATGACAGGAATCCGATCCAGTCTCTTATATCTGAGTTTCCTGCTCTGGACTGGGATCATATCACTGATCGAAGACATGGCGAACTAGTCATCGATCTCGGAATAACCTTTCACCCCATATGGAAAGAACCTCTGGTTGGCTTGTGGAGATTGGAACAGCTTGAGGCTTCTTTCGGTGCATCTGGGTTTGCTCGTGGCAATACCCACCATACCTGCACTCTAGGACGATATGGAGGCCTTCAGGCAGAGATGAGTCAGGAGAGAGCTCGACAGACTCACATCTGCTTCAGAAGCGCCTACAATCTTGCTTATGAAGCGGTCCGTCCCAACGACAACTCCCCCAGCTTTGTAATGGATAGTGATGCCTATGCATGCAACCCACAGTTCATGCAAGAGTGCAACCTAGCCATCAAGATGTATGAAGGCAAGGCCAAGGAGCGCTCCTATGGCGTCCGTGACGAATATCGATTGAGTGGCTTTGCGGCCATAGAGGTATTGAACAACCTGCCAGCCTTGGTAAGTTCCTTTTTACTGGCCTGCGATCAAGGAAACTGAAGAACATTATAGACCGAACGTTATTTGACTTCCCAACCCATGCTCTGGATATCGTCTGCCACTTGGTTTGACTTCCTGGCCAGGAGATTCAGAGAGCTGCAGCGAATGCAGATCACTCTACGACGTATCGAACCACCCAACATGGGGGTGCTCACTGGCATCGTTTGCACCATGATCCGCAGCATCAGCAGCACGCCTATCATACTAGACTTTCATGTGCGCGAGTCTATGGCCCTCCTTCGGTTCTCACAGATGTGTGAACGGTTTGGAATGTTCTTCCTTCCTGACCTGCAACTAGAACGTGTACCCTGTCTGCCAGGCGTGCAGGATTTGGATGATGCAGAGGTTATGCGGTTGGTGGGCGGAAAGAATGGAGATCGTTGCACCACATCCAAGCAGATATGGCCGGTGCTGCCTCCGTCGGACGAGCAAGGCCAGTTTCCCATAGGAGAGAGGCCAACCTGGCATGCCGTTGTCAAAGCCATCGCAGATGTGCCCTGGGAATTGATGCGAGCATGGAGATGGGACTCACGTTTCACCCACTTGGAACCTGTGCTTGGCAAGATATTCACTGACTTTACCTGTCAGATGTGGCTACTCCTAAACAAGCACTGGTTGTCAGATCCCAGCAATGTTCCAGCTCCAACTACTCTGGAGGAGGCCATGGATTGCTGGAGCGTGGAGAACGTATACAGAACCACCACTGCATGCACATTCGAGGCTTGCAATGCGAACCTACCTGGGGCTCTGCCTCGTGGACGCCCACAGATCTCCTTTGCCTGTCGAATCTGGATCTTCTTTCCCCTACCAGAACAGCATTTGCATGTGCGATCACCATGGAGACTCTTCTGCAACAATCCGGGGTACCTATACCAGTTCCATGAGCTAATGAGGGTTCGTGACGAGCAAGAGCGCTTTAATGTCACTGATAGGCTGGGAGAGATCTTTTCCAACTTGCAATGCCTTCCCACCTCTGTGGCTACCTCAATGAAGGTTGCTGGAAAGCCCTGGGTGATCAACAAACAAGGAAAGATAACTTTTACAACGAATCCCATGTTCTACAAAATCATGGGTCTTTCCGAGAATGCTGCACCCATCCAACGCAGGGCAGGACCTCGTGCCATCAAACCCACTCAGGAGTTTTCCTTGGACATGTATCGGTCTGCTGGCTATGATGAGCTGGTTGCGCAGCACAGCCTTTACCTGGAGCGATCAAAGCTGCGGCATGCTAGGGAGCGAAAGTCCACAAGGGCAAAGAAAGCCAGAAAGCCTCCCCCACCAAGAAAGAGGGCCATACCAGCTCAAGAGAAGGAGAGACACATGCCAAGCAAGCTCCCCATGAATGGAAATGATGTGCTAATGCAAGAGCTATTTGGCTCTGCAGATGAACAGACATCCGAGAAGGATAACAGTGGAGGTAAAGGTAGAGTTATGGTGGTGGATGATGTGGATGATGTATCCATGGAGGGGGCTCCTAGTGATGATCTGGAAGATGTGACCATGAGGGATGCTAGGAGTGATGGTGAGAAGGATTTGAAGACTGCATATGGTACAAGAAAGGAGAATGAGACTGACGAGAAAGATGAGGAGGAGGTAGAGTGGGAAGAAGCAGGGAGTTATTAGAAATATGACTCCATAAGTGAACCAGATGATTTGCATCTCTCCATCATTTTCAAGAGGTGTGTCAAGGGTTCTCATCTACATGCCCTAGCTTGCAATGTGAATGCAGAGATACACTCAAAAGACTCGGCTCAGTGTTCCAAGCTTGCTAAGTGGGTTTATGACGCATTCCAAGCAATGCCCAACAAGGGGCTAGTTAGTGGGGTTGCTGGCCATGGGACCCTTCTACCTTGTGTGGCTTACCATATCAATTTCAATTCAAGGTTACATCCAAGATGGTTCCCATGATTGTTCCCATGTTGTTCAACATCCTGCCGATGCAAATCAAGCATCAGTCGACCACTAGCTAGCTGTCAAAAGTTAGCCATATCACTGTCCTACCTACTCTCTTTGCAATATCAATTCAGGGTTACATCCAGGACGGTTCCTATGATTGAACTGATGTTCTTCAGCATCCAGTCGATGCAAACCAAGGATCACTTGACCTCTGGCTAGTTCCCATGATTGTTCCCATGTTGTTCACCATCTGGTTGATGCAAACCAAGCATCACATGACCACAGGCTACCTTTCCGAAGTTGCTGGCCAAGTCACCATCCTTCCCCCTCTCTCTTGCCATATCAATTCAAGGTTACATCCAGGATGGTTCCCATAATTATTCCCATGTTATTCACCATTCAGCCGATGCAAACCAAGCATCACTTGGCCTCTGGCTAGCTTTCTGAAATTGCTGGTCAAGTCACCCTCCTCTCTGCCTCTCTCTGGCCATATCAATTCAGGGTTACATCCAGGACAGTTCCCATGATCGTCCCCGTGCTGTTCACCATCCAGGTGATGCAAACCAAGCATCGCTTGGCCTCTGGCTAGCTTTCTGAAATTGCTGGCCAAGTCACCCTCCCCCCCTCTCTTGCCATATCAATTCAGGGGTACATCCAGGACAGTTCCCATGATTGTTCCCGTGCTGTTCACCATCCAGGTGATGCAAACCAAGCATCGCTTGGCCTCTGGCTAGCTTTCTGAAGTTGCTGGCCAAGTCACCCTCCTCCTCCCTCTCTCTTGCCATATCAATTCAGGGGTACATCCAGGACAGTTCCCATGATTGTTCCCGTGCTGTTCACCATCCAGGTGATGCAAAACAAGCATCACTTGGCCTCTGGCTAGCTTTCTGAAATTGCTGGCCAAGTCACCCTCCCCCCCCTCTCTTGCCATATCAATTCAGGGTTACATCCAGGACAGTTCCCATGATTGTTTCTGTGCTGTTAACCATCCAGGTGATGCAAAACAAGCATCGCTTGGCCTCTGGCTAGCTTTCTGAAATTGCTGGTCAAGTCACCCTCCTCTCTGCCTCTCTCTTGCCATATCAATTCAGGGTTA
>JBBPOB010000294.1:0-19883 GCA_038091275.1 Tylopilus subfusipes
AGTCCTAATTGGATACTTCGCTGCGGGAATTCCGCCACCTCTAATGAGATGAGTCTATACTATGAAAAAGACTCCAGAAACCATAGACGAATGGTACGAGAAAGTAACCCACTTTCAAACTCAGTTCGAGCGAAGTGATGAAATCGCTTTCCGCCGCCCTAAACCCACCCTTGCAACGTACAAACCACCCCCCCGATCCACTCCTACCTGAGACCCTAATGCAATGGACGTCGACGCTATTAGAGTTGCTCCCATCACCCCCAAAGAGAAAGCCCGATGTATAAAGGAAAACCTCTGTTTCAGATGCAGGCGACCGGGGCATGGCAGTCGTAACTGCCCACACTTTAGGGACAATAAGGTGAAAGGTCTACCCCCGATTCCTCGGGTAAGGAAAGTCAAGGAAATGACAGCTAAGGTGGAAGAAGTAAAAGACGAGGAAGAGGAAGAAACCGTACGAAGAGTTTGGTTCACGTTTCGCGAGGATTTTTGAACGAAGGTACCCATTCGACGCAGGTACCTAAGGAATCAAGTACCCGTCTTGTAAAAGTATCCGCTGCCAAATCCATGAAGTTACCCATGCAGATACTTGTACCCGACAGGAATCTCAAAGCCGTCAACACCCGAGCCCTCATTGATAGTGGGGCTGATATCTCATGCATAGACTGGGAATTCATAAAGAAACATCGCCTCCCAACCACTCGCCTACAGACACCCCTCATTGTTCAGAACGTCGATCAAACTAGAAACAAAGAAGGGGACATTAAATTCACCACCACCTTATTCCTTGACGTCGGAGGGATTGCCCTCAAACATACATTCTTCATCATGAACTGTGGACAAGAAAATGTCATCCTTGGAATGCCCTGGCTCAAGGAGGTAAACCCATCTATCAATTGGGTAAACCAAACCCTCGTCGTCGCCAAAAGTCAGGACCAATCTAAGGAGCTATTCGCTCTTCACGAACATGATTATCACCAGAGCAACAAACGACTATGACCCCCGCCGAACCAAGTCTACGTACAGCATACCGACACCCTCTACGACTATCTAGGATATGATGCCCCTGACGATTTTATCATCAAAGCCCTTACCGCTCGAACCATCGGACAAATCGTCAAACATGGTTCCCGATTTCTACCCGCAGGAACCGTAGCGAAACTTACCACAGCCACGGAACTAGCTGCGCTAGCCTATAAGAACACCCCAAAGGCAGAGATACCAGAGAAGTTTAAAGAATTCGCTAAGGTATTCGCAGAACCCACCGCTGGAGTACTCCCACCTTCTTGCCCCTATGATCACGAGATCAACACTAAAGAAACCTTCGTTCCGAAGGTAGGAAAGGTGTATCCCTTAAACCCAGCCGAACAAGAAGCTACCGACAAATTCGTCAATGAACAACTCGCCGCAGGAAAGATAAGACCTTCCAACTCTCTGCAGGCCACCCCCTTCTTCTTTGTCAACAAAAAGGATGGAAAACTCCGACCATGCCAAGACTACCAATATCTTAACCAACACACCATCCGAGACGCCTACCCCCTCCCACTCATCTCTGACCTCATCGACAAGTTGAAAGGGCAGTGCATCTTCACTAAATTCGATGTACGATGGGGTTATAATAACGTCCGAATCAAGGACGGGCACCAATGGAAAGGAGCGTTCATCACTCATAGAGGTCTCTTTGAACCAATGGTCATGTTCTTCGGAATGATGAACTCCCCCGCCACATTTCAGAGGTTTATGAATGACTCGTTTAGGGATATGATCGCAGAAGGATGGCTTGTAATCTACATGGACAACCTCCTCATAGCATCCAAAGATCAGAAAACCCATGACGAACGAACCAAACGAGTCCTTCAACGAATGGAGGAACTAGATCTCCATCTTCGATTAGAAAAGTGCATGTTCGACGCCAAGGAGGTGGAATACTTGGGGATGGTAATCAAAGAAGGAAAGATAGCCATGGACCCCGTCAAGCTTGACGGCATTGCAGAATGGCCAATACCAAGAACGGTAAAGGAAGTACGATCATTCCTAGGGTTCGCGAATTACTATCACTGCTTCATCGCGGACTACTCCAACATCGTACGACCTCTCCTCGACCTAACTAAAAAGAATGTCGACTTCCTATGGTCCACAAAGTGCCAGATTGCCTTTGATGACTTGAAGACCGCATTCATGTCTAAACCAGTCCTTGCTATGCCCGATGAAACCAAACCATTCGCTATCGCGACCGATGCCTCCCTGGTTGCCTCTGGAGCGATCCTTCTCCAAGCCAATGCCAATGGTGAATGGCACCCCTGTGATTATCTTTCTCAGGCCTTCGGAGATGCGGAAAGGAACTACGACATATACGACAGAGAACTCCTCGCCATTATCTGCGCCCTTAAAACGTGGCGCCACTACCTCCAAGGATCAATGACACCCGTGACAGTATTCACTGATCACAAAAATCTCACATACTTCCATTCCGCGCACACCCTCAATCGCTGGCAAGCTCGCTGGCTTCTCGATCTAAGCGACTTCGATCTGAAAATGACTCACGTCGCTGGAAAACTCCTCATCGGGCCGGACGCCCTATCCTGTCGACCCGACTTCTTTCCCAAAGAAGGAAGTCCAGATAACGCAGCAGTAACACTACTCCCTCCATCCCTATTCGTCCAGCTTATTGACGCCTCGCTGGCAAATGAAATTGCTTCTGCATCAATGGACGACCCCCTGGTACTCCAAACGCTTCAATCCATTGATAGTGATACTCCACTCGCCTTCTGCTCCCAGCTCTCCGACTGGCAAACACGAGACAGAGTTCTTACCTACCAAGGATGTGTCTACGTTCCCCCTATGGGAACCCTTCGCCATGACATCCTCCAACGATGCCATGACCATACCACCACTGGACACCCTGGATACCTCAAAACACAACAACTTGTCGCTGCAGACTTTTGGTGGCCGGGACTGGCCCAATTCGTCCGAAAATACGTAGAAGGCTGTGCTACGTGCCAGCAAAACAAAGTTAACACCCACCCAACGGTTCCCCCATTAACCCCGATTAAGTCACACGCCACTCGTCCTTTCCAACAGATCTCTTGCAATCTCATTACCGACCTACCCCCATCTAAGGGCTTCGATTCCCTTTTGGTCGTGGTCGACCATGGGCTTACAAAGGGGGTAATTCTATGCCCTACCAAGAAAACCGTTACCGCAGAAGGAATAGCTACGCTATTCTATCACAAAGTATACCGTTGTTTTGGCCTCTATGACAAAATCATCTCTGACAGAGGACCACAATTCGCATCCGCATTCGCGAGAGAACTTGGAAAAGCCCTTGGATACACCATTGCACTGTCAACCGCTTATCATCCACAGACCGACGGAGAAACTGAGCGAGTGAACCAGGAGATCGAAACCTACCTTCGCATCTTCTGCAAGGAAGACCCTGGATCTTGGGCCGACCATATCTCCCAAGCGGAGTTCACCCATAATCACCGCCCTCATTCTGTTACAGGGCAATCGCCGTTCTATCTCATGATGGGATATGAACCCCGTTCCCTCCCCGACGTTATCCCAAATTCCCACCTCCCCGCCATAGAAACCAGGCTCTGTATGTTGAAACAACAGAGGGAAGAAGCCCTAGTGGCACATGATCTCGCAAGACAAGCAATGTCCAGTTGAGTACGAAGGAAATTCAAACCCTTCGAGAAAGGAGATAAAGTGTGGTTAGAGGCACGCAACCTCCACCGAGACCTTATCACACTGAAGTTCGCATCGAAACGAGAGGGTCCGTTCGAAATCACGGAAGTTCTATCTCCCTTATCCTATAGACTCCGCCTCCCTAAAACATGGAAAATCCACCCCGTGTTTCATGCTTCTCTCTTATTGCCTTATCGCGAGAACGCCGTCCATGGACGGAATTTCCCAACTCCACCGCCGGACCTTATAGAAGGCGAGGAAGAGTACAAAATAGAGCGGATATTATGCCACAAGAAATCAGGACCAGGGTTCTCGTACCTGGTTCAATGGAAAGGATACACCACAGAGGAAGATTCGTGGGAACCCGAGAAGAACCTCAAACATGCGAAAACAATCCTTGACGCGTATAAAAAGCTCCACCTTTATTCCCAGAAGACGCAGACTCTGTCTACCTCTCGCCAACGTCTCTACTACATTCGAACTCACTAAACTATGTCTCCTTGCTCCAATGTCCCTGAACTGTCCCCCTCTGTCACCATCTCCTCTCCGTTGTCGCTTACACAAACCACGCGCCTTGGGTCTTCAGAGCCCGACGCCATGTCTGACGTCGCAGAGTCCGGATGGCCATCCAACTACGACGCCACCCAACCTTGGTTACGAGTATATCCCGAACAAAGCCCTACCCCTTCCCCGGTACCAGAGCTAGTCACTCCGATACCCTCCATTGACATGCCGGTCCATGCTCACCATCTCCGCAGCTCTTTCCCAGAACCGGCCGAAATGGATCGGTTCGCAGACCTGATGCGTGACTCTTGTCTCGCTGTGCCCATCGGGGCCCACCTTGACATGGACTCCCCTTTGTACGCCCTCTACCGGGCCTATCTACAGATAGGATGTCTCGCCTTTCTCCCGGCAACCTTAGCAGTGGAAGCACCCCAATCGTGGACAATCCGCACCATCGGAACGGTGCATGAGGAGGCACTCTTAAACATTTCCCTCGCCCTACACCAATTAGGAATGTTCGAATTCCTTGAAGACCTTGATCGTTATCTACGACAACTTGCCAAAGCGGCAAATGCACCGATTCCCGACATCGGAGTCCCCGCCCCACCTTCGTCCTCATCTATCTCTGCTTCTAGCTCCCCTTTGGACAGTGAGACTATCCGCGCGTTGGAGCTGACGGAGTTAGACCTGCGAACCCACTTGAGGAACATCACGTTAGGACAATTGGCATTGACCGGCGATGCGCCGTTGCCTAGGTCGGATCCACGATACCCCAAAACTTGCTTTCAGTGCCACTCGCTTGGCCACATCCGGGCAGAATGTCCCTGCTACCAATGCCCCATTTGTCACCAATGGGGTCCACTACACGCGCAGCGTGACTGCCCGATGCGTACTCGTGTTTGACCCCCTCGTCGTCTTCCTCGGCATCCTCCGCGCGAGGTAGACATTCCGTTCCCGATGAGCCTACTAGAAGGCCACCTCCCCCTCCTTCCCGCCCCCATAGACGACGAAGGCGACGAGTTCAAGAAGAACCGGTGGAGGAAGTCAACGATTATGGCGATGACTACTATGACCCAGTCAGAGATGCTAACGACTGTGGATCCCCGGGCGCTGCTTACGGAGAATTTTGAAGAGTTGTATCAGTGATTCAACCCTTACAAAGGGGGTATTGTTACGATTTCTCTTTCTTTCCTTGTGCTACGTCTCATTGTCTTGTCTTTCGTCGACATGTATTACTAATCCTGATCCTCTTTTGGATACAGGATCTCACCTTCCCATTGGAAGTTCGCACAAGTGGTACGACTTCTCATTCACCTTTTCCATTGGCTCCCTAAATCGTACGATATCGTTCTGACTTCTGGTTGGCTTTTGTATATCGTACAACTTCTTGGTTTCCATTCTTGTATTGGTCCGTGCGCAGAACCTACTGGTATTTAAACCCAGTAACCTTTACCCTTGTTCCCTATGCTAGTTCTCTCGAATCTACTAGCCTCTACTTTGTACTCGGACTGGCTTAAATCCATAACCCTTCGTCGAAGCTTGACCTTGCTGTGTCCTAAGCAACTTCGGTTGACTTAGTTTAAAGACTTCCTTGGTCGACCTTTGAACAAAGGCAACACTCTAACCGAAGCACTGGCTTCGGGGTTCACTCATCTCGTTGATACTCTAATCAACGATGCTCAGGCAATCACTCAAATTGCAACATGAGGCATCGAGAGTTCTCTCCTCGACACAATCCTTGTAATAAACCTAGTCTCTCTGAATGGAGACTTGAACGTCGAAACCACCCTTCTCGGGCAAGCCTATCTCGTCCTCGTCTTTAGAGGTAGTATACGTCCAACGACGTAACACATACAGGGGGGAGTCCATGTCAAGGTGGGAACCAATGAGGACTGCAAGATGGGAGTCCCTCATGCTGGGGTACTTATCAACAATCCTATGTGCAGTAAGGGGGACATCAATGGAGGTTATAGGGGTGGGCATGGGCATGGGTTCTTGTTCAGGAAAGACATGGAGCCAGGGTTTGGTGGTGTCATAATTGGATGGCCAGCCAGTTTCTGCAATGTCAGACATGATGTTGGGCTCTGGAGATCCAGGGCAAGGTAGTGTTTCACTAAGTGAAGAGGGGGAAGAGATGGTGATGAAGACTTCAGGAACATTGGAGCAAGAGGACATTGCTAGTGATATAGTAAAGGTGGTGATGGGAAGATGAAGGGGATTTCTTGGTTAGGGGATAGAGGTGGATCTAGGCACTACACACATTCAAATAGGGTTGAAAGTTGCCTATCTTAGGAGACAGCTTCTCACGACTGCAGCACCCTTGGAATCAAAGTCATGTGCATCACATTATGTGATTGAATACGCACAGTGTACCCATTGTATACCAAATCCCAATATTGGGGGAGAGCCCCTTTTTCTGGTCATATGCTTGGAAGGGTCCTAGGTATAAACCCACACTTACACAACTCTCACTAGAGTGGTCTAGGTTCACACAAGTCAGGTCTACCCCTGGTGCACTCCACCTTAGAGGCAAGAGTAAATGGTCATACACAATGGGTGTGTTAGGACAGCAGTTAAGCCCTCTGATGAGACCTTTTACATGGTCAAAACTGCTGCCCAAGTATCTGGGTTCAAGTTCCCTGGGTGCCAAAATATTTGGATTAATGTTTGTGTTTAGATTACATGCTGCACACTACATAGCCCCACAGCTTTTTATAAGCATTCAGGGTTGTTTTTGCATGTTTGAGATTCTTTTTGAGTATCCACAAGTCTTCCTCCGTGGTGTACCCTTTCCATCAGATTAGGTATGAGAAGCCTGTTGCAGACTTCTTGTGGTGCAAGATCTGCTCAACTTCATATTCTTCCTTGTCTTCTATAAGATCTGGAGGTGGTATTGGAAAGTTCTGTCCATGGACAGCATTCTTATGATAAGAAGATAACAAGGAGGCATGGAACACAGGATGGATTTTCTATGTTTTAGGAAGGCAGAGTTTATATAATAAGAGGGATAGGACATCCATGATAATGAATGGTCCTTCTCACTTCAATGTGAACTTCAGGGAGACAAGATCTTGGTGGAGATTGTGGGCTTCTAGCCATACTTGGTCTTCTACTTTGAAGGGTTGGAATTTTCTTTTTACTTGGCTTGCCATTGTTTGTCTGGCCAAATTATGGGCTGCATGCACTTCATCTCAACTTTCTTTCAATCTCTTTAGTTGAGTTTCAATGGTGGGAAGGGAGGAGGGTGGAATGATGTCTGGCAATGAGTAGGATTCATAACCCATCATTAGAAAGAATGGGGATTACCTGGTGACAGAGTGAGGGCAGTGATTGTGGGTAAATTCTATCTGGGAAATGTGATTGGCCCAAGATCCAGAATCTTTCTTGAAAAAGATCCTTAGGTAAGTCTCAATTTCTTGGTTTACCTTTTCCATTTCTCTGTCAGTTTGAGGGTGATAAGCAGTTGATAAGGCCAAGGAGTATCCCAGGGCCTTTCTGAGTTTCTTGGCAAACATTGATGCAAACTGTGATCCTCTATCTGAAATGATCTTATTGTAGAGTCTGAAGCATCAGTATACTTTGTGGTAAAAGAGGGTTGCTATCCCCTCTGTGGTGACAGTTTTCTTGGTAGGGTATAAGATTACCCCCTTTGTAAGCCCATGGTTGACCATGATCAAAAGGGAATTGAAGCCATTGGATGGGGGAAGATCAGTAATCAGATCACAGGAGATCTGTTGAAAGGGGCAGTGTTATGATTTGCCTCCTCTTTTCTTCTGTACTATTAATCACCATTTCCTACTCAATCCCCACTGCTATTTGAGAAATCTGATTTTACCAGCAGGACCACTTCCTTTTGATATTAGGTCCACTCTCTATTGATTTCCTTATGCTTTAACCCCAAGCCGTTCTATTCAGACTTCATCTCTACTCAGAAGGGGGTATGACTCATCTTGTCTTTGTGCCAAATCACATGATCCAGTGACCAATTTTGTAGTGAAGGGTATGTACTTTGTTTGTTCCCACCAAAGCTAAGTAATATTCCCACAGGTGTTTGTGGTGTGTGAAGTGCACCACATTAGGGTTAAACATTGCAACAGTTTTGGAGGTCACTGTATCTCATTCTTCTCCACTTACATTGGACTATATCTTCCTTAGCTAATTCTCTCACATTAGCTACATGATCCTCATTACTCATCCTTGTCTGACTTCTCTGATGTTCTCCACCATTCTATACTTATGCAGCCTCTCCTTGTTTATGTATATAAACCTCATTCCTCTCATGTACTTTCTTTACACTTGATCTCTTGAATTCTATGCTATCTCATGTTCTAGTCATTGTGACTAGTCCCCTCGACCTCAATCCAGTAACCTTGATTTAGACTCAGTACCCAGACTCAGTAAATACTCTTGCTCTTGAGGATGCAGCATCTCTTCATGAGTACCTCCCTCAAGATTAGAGAAGATCCTTGAGTGTTCATCCAGAGACGAATGATCAGTGTAACAAAAAATCAACTGTTTTCCTATATCCCTCCTATCTAGGAGTAGAATAACCCAGCTGCCACTATTTCAAACCCAAGTTGTTGAGGCTATCAACTGCCCAAGTCTAATGAAGACCAGTCATCAGTGAGTACTCCACAAACTCCTAAACTATGAATTCCCCAGAGTCTCTTCAGTCCTTTAGTGTCATTACTAGGATCCACACCTCAGCACCCCACTGCTCATTTACTAAGAGCTGATGCACCCCTGTCCCAACCTCCATTACAACCATCATCCCAAGTTTCCACCCCAGACATGTTCACCAAATCTGCTGAATTAAAAGCAGCCCTCCCAGCTGACTTCTCTGAAGAACCTGGCGATGCTATGAGATGGATCAAGGCCATGAAGGCCTACTTTGCTATCAACACACAGTTATATACCACCAATGACATGAAGGTCATAACCATGTTGAACAAGATGAGTAAGGGATATGGAGTCTCTTTCTCTGAGATGTGGTACAACAAAATGTCAAATGCTACCACAACTGCTAACAAGAAAACCTTCGACAAACTCACTATGGATTTTGAGTCCACCTTTTACCCATACAATGTCAAATCCACCACCCACCTAGATTTGTACAAGTTGGTGCAAAAGTCATTCAAAACTGCCAGTGGAACCTATGATGATGGATTCCAGAAATACATCACCGATTTCCAGAACCTTGCCACTAAAGCAGGAATTACTAACATCACCTCCCTCATTGACTAATTCTCTTTAGGAATAGATCAGAAGATTGCTGTCATGATCTTATCCATGCCTACAGTCCCCAACTGTCAAGTCCAGTTCCTCCATGTTCAAGTCTGTAGGAAGTCTGGATGGAATTAAGAGGGGTAGGGGTAGGTGAGTTCAGGACAGATCAGAGGTCCAACAGAGATATGGATGGGGTATGTATGGGACTTGGTGCAGGACTTGTGTGTCGTGCCCTTGCCTAGACTTGTCGCAATTTTGGAGGAGCAGAGGTTCAAGGTAGAAGGAGCTGAGAAGTAATGAGAATAGGGAGGAGTGACTATTGTTGATATTTGTACTGAGGTTATATAACAGTAATGACAGGAGTTATATAGTAGGAATTCAGATCAGAGTTTGGAGTTTGGAACAGGAGAAGCATGTGGTAAGGGACAAGATAAGTAAGAGGACATGTGGAGAGAGAAGATGAGACAGGAGTTACAATGATCTTAAAAACCCTTTCCATACTAACCCCAACTGCATTTGAGCTTTTGAAATGATGATTAGGATCTCAGTCAACTCATTGATTGTTTGTCATTGTTTGTTAATACAAACAAGGATATACATGTAAATAGCATGTCTGAGTTTAAAAAAGTTCACACACTTCTTGATTCTCAACTACTATCATGGTTAAATCCCTTTCTCTCACTCAGCAAAATGCCATTCTTTCTCTGCTTGATGCTGGCCACTCTGGTGCAGCCATTGCCAAGCAAACTGGTGTCAGCCCTTCTGCTATATCCAAACTTTGCTCCAAGAAGTGTTCTACTCTTCCCAGAGCTATTGGAGGTCGTCCTTCCAAGCTTTCTTCTGCCAACATTCATCATCTTATCACCTTTGGCAGAGCTGAAAATGCTGTCCAAGTGATCAAAGCTCTATCCAACATCATCAATGAGCCTCTCTCTGCCAGTACAGTTCATCTTCATTTGAAGAAATCTGGTATAAAGGCTGTGGTCAAGTCCAAACACCCTATTCTTTTTGCTAGACATTGCAAGGCTTGTTTGGATTTTGCTTATGCCCACAAGGATTGGACTGTAGAGGACTGGAAGAAGGTAAAATTGTCTGATGAGATCAAAATCAATCGCCTAGGATCAGATGGGCATAAATGGGCATGGAAAAGATCAGGTGAGGGGCTTAGTGATAGGCTGATAAATGGGACCCTCATGTTTGAAGGAGATTCTCTAATGATGTGGGGCTGTATGACTTGGGAGGGAGTTGGATTTGCTTCCAAGATTGATGGTAGGATGAATGGGGACCTCTACCTTCAGATTTTGAAGAATGAACTTCAGCAAACACTGGAGTATTATGGTTTCAATCCTTCTGATATTATCTTTCAGCAAGACAATAATCTCAAGCACACCTGCAAGAAGAAGGTCAAGGACTGGCTAGAGGAGCAGGAATTTAGGACTATGGTTTGGCCTACAGTCTCCTGACTTAAACCCTATAAAACATCTCTGGGGATGGCTTAAAAGGAGGCTTGCAGAGTATGAAAACCCTCCTAATGGGATTCATGAGTTGTGGGAAAGGGTTCAGATGGAGTGGGAGAGGATACCAGTTGAGGAGTGTCAGAAACTGATTGAGAGCATGCCTAGGAGGGTTTAGGCAGTGCTTACAGCAAAAGGAGGCTATACCAAGTACTAATCATACCCAAATATCCTTGTCAATTCAAAAGCTCAAAAACTCTTTCCATGACATAACTGTTTTAAAATGGTCATATCTTAATGGTGTGTGAATGGAATCACATGACCCAGGGGGTAATTTCATAGCTGAGAGTGAGTACTATTTATATCTCCACCAAAGCTAAGCAAAATTCCCACAGTGGCTGGCAGTGCACTGCAGTGCACTGCAGTTGGGGTTAGTATGGAAAGGGTTTTTAAGGTCACTATATATATGGTTAGGAATGAGGAACAGAGGAGTACATGTGAAGCAGAGATTGGGAGGGAGTAAGGTAGTGATGGGGTGCATGTGGGCCAGAGGTCAGGTAGCAGTATGATGGAGGTCTGATATGAAGGAGATAAACTTTAAGGGAAATCCTCTTGGCCTAGGATGAGGGTGAACCGGAGTTGGTTTGGAGAAGGGGAGTAAGGGCCAGAGATGGATATGACAGTGCCCCCTGTTAGGGCCAAGCTCTCGAGGCCAGGAGAATGTTAGGCAGGACTTGTCTTGATTTTGGAGTGTTTGGACCATCATTGATCCACAGTTGGAACCAATCAGAGTTTCATGCTCCTATTGTGAGTGTGGATGTGTTTGTGGGAGCAGAGTCCAAAGTTCAGTTAGCCAGATGGATAAAATTGTCTGCATACCCATAACAGTTGAACCACAACCCCTACCATCTACTTTGATTACCCACTGTCCTCCAAGATGTCTGACTCATTGCATGCCAACACCCCTATCAATGACAAGATTGCTGCCCTCAAAAGGCAGCTCAAGGTGGCCAAGTGGTGCAAACAAGAGTGTGAGGAGTGCAAGTGAGTGGTGCATGTCTGGTGTGAGGCAAAGGAAGGGAGCAAAAGGATGAGGAAGGACAAGGATGAAGAGGCATCCAAATCAGAGAAAAAGAAGAGGATGTGGCTGGAGGTCATCATCCCAGTCGCAGGACCATCAAGGGCATCAATGGATGTGGCCCTTCTAGGGCTCATGCAGGGGATTGCTGAGAGCCTGGCAACAATCATGACAGTGGTATCTGGGCTGCAAGAGGAGGTGGTGCAGGTGCGGGTGGAGAGAGGAGAGGAAGAAGGAGAAGAAGAGAGAGAGCAGAGACAGAGGTACAGATGGAGGAGGGAGAAGTAGATATGAAGGAGGCAGAGAAGGAGAAGAAGAAGACAGAAGAGGTTGAGAAAGAAACAGAGGAGAAAGAGACAGAGGCAGGGGAAGTGGAGAAGGAGATGGAGGAAAAGCAGGTGGCAGAGTAGACTTTTTTTTAGTAGACTTTTTCTTTTTCTTTTTCTTATTCTTTCCTTTTAATAATGAATTTTTTTTGATCTTTTTCGGAGTGAAATGAGATGAGAGAACAAATGGAAATAAAACAGATCATCAGAGTTATTCTGGCACTAGGCAGGGAGTGGTTCAGATTTGTCAGGGTACCTCCAATGAAAGTCCAAGACGAGGTCCTTCACATTGCCCAATTCTGTAGTGAGAAGCCAGGAAGTCTTGTCATCAGTTCCTTGATAACCAAGCCAATGCACTAGGTACAGGAGTTGACAGTGATGCTGTCTCCTATCAATCTTGGAGTCAAGGATCTTCTTGATCTCATACTCCAGATCTCCATTGATCTTGACTGGAGGTGGCGGAGGTTGGACACGATTTGATATTGTATTCAGAGTTGAAGGTTCTAGCTGAGTGACATGGAAAATAGGGTGTATAGAATGCATAGAGTGAGGGAGACATAATGTAAAGGAATGAGTACCAGATTTAGTGATAATAATGAAAGGTCCTAAATATTTTTCAGAGAGTTTTTTAGAGGGTCTAGTGGAACAGAGGTACTTTGCTTTAAGGTAAATCTGATCTCCGACTGTGAAGTCTGGAGCAGGGCTATGCTTCTGATCTGCTGGTCCTTGGTAGTACTTTTGTGCTTCCAGCATCTCTGATCAGAGGAAGTTATGGAGTTCATTCAAGTTAGTGATATAGGACTTGGCAGAGGAGGAAGGGAGGTCATGATCAGAGTGGACAGAGAAGTTGGGATGGTAGTCCTTATTAGTGAAGAAGGGGGACACACCCATAGTGGCACTAGGTGTGTTGTTATATGTGAATTCTGTGAGTGGAAGGAGTTCCAACCAGTTGTTCTGCTGATAATTGCAATAGATCTGGAGGTATTGTTCAAGGGTCTGGTTCATGCACTCTATCTGACCATCCCCCTCAGGGTGATAGCCAGATGTTAGGGGCCTACTGCCCCATATACAGTATCACATCTTGATCATATTGGTCATGGCGCATGTGATAGAAGTAATCACATGCACTGGTAGTCAGTATAAAAAAGACGGCTGTCCTGACAATGGTCCTCATTCTACTTTGTATAATACTCTATGCATCATTTGGTGAATCTGATAATGGTTAACTTTGCCTGTGTGATCACAAGTACAACAGAGTAGGATTCCAACCTTACAATTTTTTGAAGTTTGTACACTTCAATTTGTGACAATGAGCCATATTGTGACTCACAGCCAAGCATGAGCTACTTTTGTACATTCAAGATCACTGGACCCAATTAAGATGAGGACAGAGTCCTCCATGCAGGATTGTTCCTGGAAGGAATGGCCTCCGAATGGTATAATCAGGAGGTTGAATCTCCAGAGCATAGGATCACCTACTGGTTGTTCGAAGATCTGATCTGTGAACTATTCAAATGATTTGTCCATAAGGTGTCTGCTCAGAACACCACTGATCAATATGATTGAACCAGGTTTGACCAAGAGAAAGGAGCCCTTGCCCTTTACAATGACTTGAAGTGTCATGTGTACCAAATGGTACAACCTCCAGACAATTATTCATTCAAAAGGAAGTTTATACGTGGGCTGCCACATTCAATCATCAAAGGGATCTTTGAGGCATGCAGAATCTCCACAGAACACTCAACCATCGAGGAAATCCTTGAGGAGGTGCAGTATATGGAAACTGCACAAAAGGCAATCAGCCTCCTCACAAGATTGAGCTATGGCCCTGGAGGGAAATCCTCCCAAATGAAGTCACAGTAGCACGACAAGAAGGGTCAAAGTGGACCCTCTGTGACAACTCAAGGGGATAAACCCAAATATTTCAAGAAGGGTAATACTCTGTATAAGAATCAATTAAGGTTCCAGAGCTCTGGTCAAAAAAATAAGAAAACAACCTCCATAAAAAGGAACATCAAGACTGAACTCCTGATAAGGGGAAACAAGTCCAGAAGTTCCTTCAAGGAATCTTCTACTTTAGGTGCAGGAAAAAGGGGCACATGGCAGATCACTGCCCAGAAAAGACAAGTAGTAATTACCCAGTGGTGAAGTGACATTTCTTCGCGGTCAATATACAAAGCAACCAGAATGAGAAATCTGTCAATGAGGAGACTGAGCAACCAGTGCTCAATAATAGAGGACCTGTGAATGAAGACCCTTCTGAAGGAAATGAGGGCAAACCAGACCCAGAGAATGAGGATGAAAACCTTAAATATGTCAGAAACAACTATGAAATAAGTGGGAATGACGAACCAGTCACATTCCTCGGCACTATGTGTGAGAATGATGAATCACCTGACAACAAATATGAAGTTGTCCAATGTGCTATGTTGCATGAGGAGCCTGAACTTCCTGAGCTCAAGAAGGTAAGTATCTCCCAACCCACCCAACAAGAGTGGGACTGGTTGTGCAATTATGGCCCATTGCACCAAGGGCACTATGCAGAGTGCAGCCATCACATGCAGCATGTAGAGCAAGCCCTACAACAGAGAAATGCATCTCTGGATAGGGCTATCACTGCCCCTGAGCATATCGTGGAAAGAGAATACAATTGAGGCATGGACTATGAAACAAGAACATGCCAAGAACTGTCAGGTTCCACAAATGAACATCTGCATGCTGCTTGCCATATGATGGCACACCACCTATGGGTAACTGAAAGAGAGAGGATGACTCTGCTTATAAGGTCAATGGTGGTACATTCTGCGGTGTGTCAAGCTGGTCACCAAGATGACAAGATAGAAGAGAGCATAAAAGCTCTCATCAAGAAACTTTGGGCCCACAGGGAGCAGCACACTGGGCTCTGAATCCAGAATCACCAAGTCAAGCTAGACACTCAACATGGGACTGTTTGGATAAACAGAGAAGGAGCAGTTGAAATTCACCCCAGACCAAAAGACCTGGAGGACATTGAAATGCATCAGGAGGGACAACCCTTCCAAGTGGGTGCATCCACACCAAAATGGACATGGTCCTCAGTATACAATGATATTCACCAGGGCAACTCATGCCCAGAATGTAATACTTGGATAGAACATATATCTGAGCATGCAATTGATGATGTACTGTTGCTAAACGTCACCCAGAAATACCTGGAACAGTTCACAAGATGAAAATATGATCATGGGTGGAATGACAACAAGCAAGCCCAAGCAGAAGGACAAGGACTGGACTATTACTGAGTGCATAGCACATTGCAAATGCTGACTACATGTGTAGTGAACACTACAAGAGCAATAAAAAGAGCATTAGAGGACGCAAGTGAATGAGCCCATATAATGGACCAACAGGGGCCATTGCAGGAGATCTGGACCAGGACAATAAGAGAGTTGCAGATGATTGATAATGTCCTACTCCAGAGCCTGCCCAGCCCTCAAATTGTCATATATGACAATGATGTGGTAGTAACCACACCACACGAAAGGGTTTCCATCAATCACAAGGATGTGATGAACTACCCCACCATTAGAATGGCAGCCATTCATACTATAGGGGAAGACAACAACCCCAGATCACAAGCATTTCAGTATGCAATGAATACCAGGCATGAGTCAGAGAAACATGCAGGGGGCGCTCACCCCCACATTGCACCTGAGATATGGTGATATGCAACCATCAAGACAAAGATCAATGAATGTAGGGCATATATCATGATTGACACTGGGAGCACCGGTAACTTTGTAAGCCCTGCATTTGCAAAAGTTATGGGGATGACAGTTTTTCCCCTGGAGCAGCAACTTATGCTCCAGTTGGGCTGTATTGGTAGCTGTTCAAAGATAATGCATGGTGGTAAATCCCACATTGAAATTGGAAGTGAAACTTTAGAGATCTATTTTGATGTCCCCAACATCGATCAATACAATTGTATCCTAGGAATGCCATTTCTAAGAGAGTGCAAAGCTATTCTCGACTTTACAGACCAAGTGATCCTTGTCAGCGATACTAAGATCACCTTGTTGGAGGAGATAACGCTGGAGAGTCATCTGTGACAGCCAGCGTCAACTCCTCAGCAACAATATTGACTCTCAAGCCCTGCAAAGTCTAAATGACTACATGAGGGCTCTAAAGGGGAAGGTAGTTTGGAGAATATACCCCAAAAGATGAGCAAATCGTCAAAGCAGCAACCTGCTGCAATAAAAATGAGCATAAAAAATCTAATGGACAAAGATATACCCCATCTGAGAAACCAATGGTTCCACAAATACAAGCATTGGCTTGGAGGGATGGTCTTAAAACTCCCTCCTTTGTAGGAAGTCAATCATAAAATCCCATTACTGGAAGATGAAAAGCATTATGCCTACCACCTTCCGAGATGCGCAAATGCACAGTTGTCAGACAAAATCCAACTGTACACAGATGTGGGCTGGTGGATCATGAAGAGTGTTTCCCAGGCTGCACTGATGCTTTGCATTCCAAAGAAAAGTGGAAAATTGTGAACAGTAATTGACTGTTGTAAAAGGAACAATAATATGGTCAAAGATGTGACCCCATTCCTGGATCAAGATCAGATCCATATGGATGTAGCCTAAGTGAAATATTGCTCAAAGATAGACCTCTCAAATACATAGGAGCAGGTCAGGATCGAGCCTGAAAATGTCTGGAAGACAGCCTTCACCACAATCTATGGGACCTGTTACGTTTCTCCTAATCCTTAGTAGTTACTTCACTTTCGTACACTTTACTCACCTTTCCTTTAAGGAAAGTGTTCAAGCTGTTCAAGCATTTTCCCACACTATGTTCGAGTTTCCCACACACTGAAACCACTCACAATCCTAGTCAGAACGACTCAGGATGAGTCACATAAACATAGGATCAATCCAGAATGAGTCATAGCTAGTCATATGCTTATCAGCCTCATATATTTCATTCCCGAACACTATCTCTACCTCATGTCCTTATCCTGTCCTCATGTACTCCTCATGTTCGTCCTCATATACATTCTGACTCACCATGACTCCCCTTCGTCCTCTAGGGTATGATCCAGTTATCTGGGCTGTACACACATGTATTCTACATGGTAGATAAGACACAGGATATCTTAGATCTACCATACACATGTACAAGCCTTAGAATAGTATATAAAGGCTCAGGTGAACGACTGGACTCCCCAGTCTTGTTTACTTGGAGTTTTCCCATTCTCCACTGTTCACTGATTCCTCGCCCTGCTTGCTCTCATCTCAGACTATCAGCTCTTCAGTGAGTCTGGTCATTTCAGGACCTACATCAGCCAGGTCATGCAACAAGAGGACTGTAATGCCCCTGCAATGTTCCAATGTCTAATAACAGTGATCTTTTGAGATCACATAGGACACTTTGTGTATGTCTATCTTGACAATATATTCGTCTATAGTAATACCTTGAAGGAGCATGAATGACACCTCCAGGTAGTTTTTGAGATACTCAAAAAAGCTGACTTTCACCTGGAGCAGGAGAAGTGCAACTTATACACTGAGAAACTTGACTGTTTAGGTCATATCATTGACAAAAAGGGCATCCATGCTGACAGAGACAAAATATCTCAGATCAGACAATGGAGGACTCCGAAGTCCCTCAATGAAGTCTAATGATTTGTGGGACTGGTAGAATACCTGGCACAATTTATGCCTGATGTGTTGGCATATGCAATACCATTAATGGGGATCCAGAGAAACAGACACCCCTTCTTGTAAAGAGAAGTCCATGACCAATGCTTCCAGATGATCAAGGATTTGGTGTGCAAGTACCCAATCCTGAAGCCCATTGATCCTTATAAGGATGAGCCGATTTGACTTGTGTGTGATGCACCCCTATACAGGGTTGGTGCACTATATGGGCAAGGGCCTGATTGAAAGACATGTCACCCTGCAGGGTTCATGTCCAAAAATTTGAGTGATGCTCAACAAAATTATAGGATCTTCAAGTGCAAAACACTCACGATCATTGAAGCCCTGCTCAAATGGGAGGACAAACTCCTCAGTTTCAAGTTCACGATTGTCATCGATCATGAGGCACTTGAATACCTCAAAACACAGCATAAGCTGTCAAGTAGGCAGATTTGCTGGATCAACTACATGTCACAGTTTGATGCAGAGATAATCTATGCGAAAGGCTCTGAGAACCACATAGCAGACTGCCTATCTTGCTACTATGAGAGAGAAGAGAGTGATAGCCCCTCCAATGAAGATATTAATTGGGCCAACACAAATATACATTTAGACCTGGAAGGGGATGATCTTCCCCAAGACAGATGGCTGGAGTTAAAGCCAATAAGGATAGAGGATGACCTCAATCCTTGGAAGAGAAAACATCTTGCTGAAAAGTGGGAAGCCTGGATATAGTAACTCCAAAAACTATTCCAATAACTAACCCTAACACAGTGCATGAAGCGCACTGCAATCACCCGTGGGAATTCCGCTTAGGTATAGGGAGACGGAAGGTAGTACCTGCCAATGGCTACAAACTGAGCCAAACATCACATGATTCGGTTCAGTAATGGCAGAGATACATCCATTTTAAAACAGGAACACCATTAAAACAATTTTTGGACTTTTGTAATGATGAGGGTATCTGGTATATACTAGTACTTGGTATAGCCTCCTTTTGCTTTAAGCACTGCCTGAACCCTCCTAGGCATGCTTTCAATCAACTTCTGACACTCCTCAACTGCTATCTTCTCCCACTCTACCTCAATCCTATTCCTGTTATACTAGTTGTTTGTTGATGAATGAACACTCGAAGGTTGACTCTTGGCTCAAGGGAGGTACTCACAAAGAGATGCTATGTCCTCAAGGACAAGGTTACTGGGTCTAGGTTATGGTCAATCAGACCAACAGGGTCAAGGGTTCTAGTCAATCAGACTAGCTAAGTCGAGGGTTGAGAATTCTAGTCAGACAGACTAGGATATGAGACTGAGCGTGTTACACACAAAAGATCAAGTATGTGGAAGTACAATGTAATCAATGAGTCTTATATAGTGTTGAACTATAGGGACACATAATCGTCAAATGTGAAGGAACATCGGAGAAGGATCGGACTATGAGTAAAGTGGAACACATAATCAGTGTAAGAGAACCGACTAGAGGAGGATGAGTCCAATGCAAACATATTATGACAAATGGGAACTGAGTCATACTCCCCTTCCGAGTGGAATGAAGTCAGAAAAAGAACAGCTTGGGAATTAGTTATAGTTCTATGAAGTGAATGAAGAGTGGACCAAGGATAAGGAGAAAGTAGTCCTGCTCAGAAGTATATATCCCCCATATAGCAGTGGGGGATTGGTAAGTAATGGAAATGAGTATAACAGAGGAAAAGAGTAGGCAGATCATAACAATTCCACAACTCATAAACTCCATTAGGGGGGGTTTCATGCTCTGCAAGCCTCCTCTTGAGGTAACCCCAGAGATGTTCAATGGGGTTTAGGTCTGGAGACTGTGCTGGCCATACCATGGTCCCCAAATCCTGCACCTCTAGCCAGTCCTTCACTTTCCTACAGGTGTGCTTGGGGTCATTGTCTTGCTAAAAAATGATGTC
>JBBPOB010000295.1:0-19867 GCA_038091275.1 Tylopilus subfusipes
TGGCGTCGTGCGCTCGACCACCGCCTCTGATGACGGACTGACCTCTTCCCCAGCTCGACCATCCCCCTCCCCCTCCCCCTCCCCCTCCCTCCTCCATGCCCCTCTCTCTCAAACGAAACCGACGTCCCTCTCCCAAGGACTCGGACACGTCTCTCCGTGAGTCTCTTCTCTCCCGCACACGCACTCGCGCGACTCACTTCCCTGCCAAAGATGTCCACGTCCTCGACTCAAGGTCGTCCGATTCCCCGTCCGTCACCGCTCACGACTCTTCTACACGTTCCGTTCCACACCTTCACCAATACTCGGCCTCCAGACATCGCACCAGCATCCTCTCCGCTGCCTCCGACGCTCTCGGGTTCCGCAAAAAGATCACTCCCGTCCCTCGAAAGAAACCAGACACACCCTCCCTACCCTACACGCCCAATGTCATGCCAGGCATCATCGAAATCAACGCCAACAACAGTACGACTGTCACTTCAACCGTCGGTGGGACGACTTCACACAGAGACTGCGAGCATGAGGAACGCGAACGGCTCCGGGACGTAGCCGCACAGTCGATTGGCCTCGATCCAGAACTTCTGCACTCGCCGCGCAGCTCATTTCTGGATTCACCCCACAGTCCAACCCAACCTGCACCGATACCGCCGTTTCCTGCAACCTTGCTCGCGCTCCGTCCATTTACAGAATTGTCCGCCACGTTACCAAAGTTTACTCCGCCTTCTTCATTGCTCGTATACGCACTTGCAAGACAGTGGAAGCTTCGTACAATCGTGCTCACATCACACTCTCCGACGCACAAGACTCACGTCCATTTGTTCAAGGGCACATCAAAGGATGAAAAGGAGATCGAGAGATTGGAAGTCACTGAAGAGAGCCTCATTTACGTCGCCGAAGAAGACGTCGGTGGGAAGCGTAACGTCGTCAAGTTTGCCGCCAAGAACGTTTCTTCAAACCAGAGTGGACCTATTGCGGGGCAGAGTTCGCGCACTACGTGGCTTTTACACATCCGAGACTCTACCGAGTCGCACCGTTGGATTGCGGCGATCAAAAATGCGGTACTGGTACAGAGGTATATTCATTACGCTTTGCAGTCGCCCAGTGTTCTAACAAGTCGCATAGGGCTGTGCGTGCCGGCCTAGATATTCCGCCGCAGCTGGATGGAGGGAACGAGCCAAAGGGCGATATGGACGTCATGCTCTTGATGCACCTGCAACGGGCCATATCGACGCATCCACTCAAAACCTTGCCTGCTATTTCACCTCCGTCACAGGTGATGCCGACCTCGCCTTCCCCTCCTCCATCGCTCCGTTCCACGAGGATACACACCTCGTCGTCGCCATCGCCCACCACCACCATGAAAGGAATCTTCTCCGGGACACGGTCCCGTTCACCTTCCGTTGAAGGCTCACCCACTTTTGCCTACCCACCCGGGCACGCGGAAGATTCTTTTTGTACAGCGGGCACTAGTCTTCTCACCATGCTTCGCAGTAAATCTTCCACAGATTCCAACTGTTCTCCTTCTCACTCGCTTCCTCTACCTCTCCAAGTACCGAGACAGGGCTCGCCTGCTCCGAGTGTGCGGTCAGCCAACGTACCAGTTGTCATTACTGCGTCGGATTTAAAGATATCGAAGGAGCGCGATGCACCAGAGGTATCCACTGCCGGTCTGGAAGCCAGTTCTTCCAGTACGCCCCCTGGCCCAAACACCCCTCCAACCCCTTCCCTTTCACCTTCATCCCGAGGCACATTGACAGTCTCTCTTCAGCCACCTCCAAGGAAAAGCAAACTCGCCGTCGCAACTAATCCAATTTCGTTGCTACACGAGCCGCTGGGAATGTACAGTCAACCTAGGAGTAACTGCAGTGTTGCCGGGAACTTTGGATTTCCATGCGAGGACTCTGGGGATTTTACGCCGAGGGCAACATCGCCCGCGTTCCCCGACTTGTTCAACTCTTCAAGTGGACAGGCAGGGCCTGTCACTCCGAATTCAGGTTCTCGGGTACCATCCCCTGTTGCCGTCGAAGCGCATGAGAAGGAAAAAAGCGATGAAGTAACGCGGAATCTCCTGGAAAATGGGAATGCCAGTTGTTCATCTCCGGGGAGTGGGTCCGTGCCAACGGACAAGCTTGTGCAGAGTGCTACTATCACCAAAAGATGGTCGCGCCAAGGCGTCCCCCTTCCGAAGCAGCTCACACCACCCTCAGGACCCCCGCCCTCCATTCCGCCTTCACCGGAGAAGAACAACCATCGCATCTCAGTGGAATCGGGCATATCTATACCGGTCCCTTATACTGCTGACCGTTCTCCCAGCAGCTCATCCTCCAACTTCCACTCTCTGGCTCAATTCAGCGCTAGAAGTGGTTCCTCGCTGTCGCCTACATTTTGGAAACGCGCCTCCAGTTCTTCTACGTACAGTGCTAGTTCAATCAGTACCTCTGATTCACCAGGTCGGTCTCAGATACGGATACCTTTTGTTGGTGAATCTGGATCGGTCGTCGGTAACGGAGCGTCACTGCGGCCGATGTCGTTGTCAGTCCATGGCTCGTCGCCTGTGGTACACGTTGGAGCTGCTAAACGGCGCTCAATGCCGCCGCCGCGGCCAGCACCGAATTTTGCCCCTCCTCCTGCTCCTACAATCCAGGAGTGCACTTCAGGACCTGATCCCTTGGCGACGCCCACCCCTGCGCCGCAAAAGTCTTTCAGAAGCTCTGTCGCGCAGCGTGCCTTGAGACTATCTCTAACCTCTCCCAAGCCACCACCCTCGTCCGCTCTCCCTCCTCGACCCGACGAAGATATTCAGGATCATCGCCGCAGCTCAAGTACAGGGACGTCGGATGACCATCCCATTCCCGTACCATCCTCGCGTCCAACTTCCCCCTTCTTCAGAAATTCCACTCCCGTCCAACGTAATTCTCCGCCGCACAAAAGCTTCTCAATTAGACAACGCTTGCGTATTTTGAACACTCCTGTCCAATCCTCACCATCCTTGATTCCTCCCAACCAGGTTAGCACTCTGGATCTCAGCGATGACAACTCCGACGACCCTTCCACGTCTTATTACTCACCTCCCCAGCCAGTTGGGCTCGGCGAGCATATCATGACGACGCAAAAAGACGACGACGACCCGAGCTTCCTCCAACTCGGGACGCCGATCACGCCGACTATTCCCAAGCCGCCACCCCGTAACCTCTTTCGGCCGATTTCGTCGCCATCGGGTGCGATGGGCGACTGGAGGACCCGCCCGCTCGAGCCAGGCTGCGACTTTATAGCCCTTTCCCCGCCACCGCCCAGGAGGGGCTCCAAGCCCCATGTAGTCGCGGTAACGCGACCAGAAAAACTTGAAGCGGAGCGGTCCGAGTCTGCAGAGCGAGAGGAAAGCAAGCTGGTAGCACTTTCTCAGCGCCGGTCGGAGTCGGTGGTTTCGCTCGGCTTTGTGACCACGTGATGCATTGTAATACTTTTGTTGCTGCTGAATTTCTTGCATTCTTGGAATCGCTTCCGGTATGGGCATGCTTTGTGCATTGTACGACACCTGAATTGTATGTGCAATGTACGACGGCAGAGATTTTGCAAAGCAAAGTGACATTGTTTATAAAGTGAGACAGATACACATACAAAGCGTGATCGACCTATGCGAGAAACAAAGGAAAACGATACCTCATGCAAAGCTATTCTCCACATCTGCGCTGTCTTCACCCTGCTCCATGGTTGCGAACTGGAGACGGTACGTGAGCGGGCGAGGTTCCGTCAAGGAGTGCAATGTCAACTCACTGTCAAGAATGCAGCAGGTCGGTGTTCCTCCGCCCAGAAGAGGAGTGGTGTGTCGATAGCCATGCTGTACGGCAAGTTGGGCGACCACAACTGGGTGAGACCAATACCGTAGTTCCAGACCTTGCCCTCGGGCACAAGGGTCATCCCGAAGATACGATCCGACAGCAAAAGCTGGACACGCTCAGACATGTTGGGGTTGAAGCCCTGCGGATTAGCGGAGTTATCCATATTTTTGCGACCCCACTCGAAACCACCGACAGTTAACGAGTGAGCGGACAGGGAGACGGATCCAGGGGTGAACGAAGCCGCGATGCAGATCGTCGACGATCCAAATTCGGGATGATTTGCCATGAGCTTCGCTTGTGTGGTAACGTCCGTAGGTGATAGGTGATTAAGCTCGAGTGCCTGGGTCTTGACCCATCCCAAAGGCTCCAGATCTTTCAGTAAGTAGTCATCCTTGGGGAGCTGAGCCGGCAGTTCAACGTTGTTATTGCTGCCGCGTTGGGGTACCCAAGCTATTGCCTTGACCTCCTTGACTTGCTTGTTGTCTGGCGGGGAGACACCATACAAGAAAGCAGCAACCTGAGTCCGCAAGTCCGCGGCAGTGATGAAAGCGCGTAGGACATTCTTTGGTAGGACGTATGTATACGAAGCAGCGTCGTCTTTCACGTCATCGTTGGAGACGTATATGTGTTGGAGACGGAGTGGTAGATGAGTTGCAGAGATGGCACGGACGCGCCAGTCAGATTTACTGCTAAATACCTGCTGCTCATAGCTCGTTGCTGGAAGAGTATCGAGTCATTCAGCGCAACACGCGTACAGTTACCAAGAATCACTCACTTGTCACGGTCTGGATGGTATCACCATGAATGTTGGTCGTTTCGCTAATTCGATTTAGTAAACCATCCAACAAACACTTCGCCAGTAACTCACGTTTGTACAGCCGTAAGTTGTCCCTGGGCTTCGGTGCTCTTCTCCAATTCCGCCATTTGTTGGCGTTGTACAGAGGGAGCAACAATCTCCTGTCCAAGAATGATGTCTCGGATTTCACTGGCCGTCAGCGATGCAATGTTGACACTGTTACGTTTGCCAAAGTCCTGTAATCACAAGGATGAGACGACATGGAAAGCTGATTATGGATGTAATGCTACTCACAGCCAGAATGAGGTCCTTCATGGCAACTTCAACCTTGATCCACTCGTCATCCGTCAACGTTGGCCACACGAAATGGGGTTCCGTGACGGTGGACTTGTCGGGGTGAAGAATGATCTTCGCCTTTTCATTGTTGACATGCAGTCCACGTAAGAGGAGGATAAGACGAGAGAAAGCAGTGTAGCTAGAGATGGACTTCAACCAGTCATCTGTTGAAGATGTGAGATCGGTATCAACCAGGGGAAACCAGACCTACCGTATAGACTGAAGAGCACCATCTGCGGCTGTGTAGCACGCTAGAAACGGTTTGCCGTTAGATCGAGAATTTTTAACGACCCAAAAGATTTACGAGGATCAAATCACCAAACTTTTCCATCTTCATGCATGCTTGGAACGGAAGTTGTAGCTCACTACCCTTGATGACGATGTTCGGGAAGTCCAGTAAATGCACCTCGAGAGGATCTGGGAAACGAGGTGAGCGGGTTTTGTGGGGGTCGGATACGGTACCTACCCAACATTCCCTTGCGAGTGACAATCACCTGCTTAGGCTGCTCCTCGACAGGCAAAGAACGAACCAGAGCGGCTACCTCTTCGGCTGTCTTCCATTTCGCGAGTTGTCCTAAACGCTTTTGACCAGCCCAAACGCTCGTGTGGATGATTTTCAAGAAAAGTTGCCCTGATCGTGGATTGAAGATGAAGATGGCCCCGTCTAAGTGGGAAAATAAGTCGACATTGCGATGGGAAGGAAGTTGGGTGCTTACTGATGGGTTTGGTGGTCAAGTTACCCTCAAAGGTCTTATGAATTGTGACGCGATAGACGTTGGTGTCGTCAACGAACCCTGTATCAGAGGTAAGTAACATTTGATGTACGAAGTCCGATGCTCGTACAGATGATTTGGTTCGAGAACAATTCCGAGTAGTTCTGACTGTTGAGATACGGTTCGGTTGGTTCTGATGAGTATAGCTGTAGGCCTTTGCGTATGCGCTCGCGCAAGACATGACAGGCAGGGTTCGCCTTCATGATCTTGGCCATAGCCTGTTGAATGAGAGGCTTCATGCCAGGGAACCAATTGCCATAGGCAGACCACAAGTTGTATGCCAGGTCCATGCCGATCATAACACCAGTGGGAGACGGATAAATGCTCATCGAGTCAGAGACCTAGATAATACATGACATCCAAAGCCATGCATATTGAATCGTAACCACTCACGTAGTCCAGGAACTTCGCGCGAGTATACCGCTCGATATCATGTGAATCAAAGTCGCCCCATCGGAGCTGTACGTCGATCCAATACTTGTTGCTCGTAGTGCCGTCCAAGACATCTTTGTTCTGTGCCAAGAAATTAGCATTCATGTAAGCTTTCGAGTAAGAAGAACTAACGTCGGTCACGAGGGATGGGCGAGTAATGTTCCACTTGTACGCAGAGAACAACAAGATGTCGGCGCATGAGGAGTTCATCTTGTAACTCTTACGAGGATGGATTGTCTCCTTCTGAACTGTCTCGATTTGCAAGGGTTCGAGCTCCTGGTCGAATACCTGACACAAGTCCATGACGACACTCTCATGAACTTAAGAGCGCCATTAGCTGAAACCGGCTTTCGGGACATGACGGCTACATACTCTTTTGCCACAAATGGGCACGGAAAATCTGGATCAAGCTGATTTTAAGCGTAGGAATCTTGCCGTGCATGAAGATACCAGTCAAGTCAAGCTGGACCTGGAAACCAACGTAAACGTTCGCGCGGTTAATCGTTGGGCTCCACCAGAGTGTGAATCTACGGTTGGGAATCTGGTTAAGACCGGATCGCTGAGCATTCGTGAGCTTCTTGTATCGCATAGACTCCTCGAATCCAGACGCTTTCTCCCAGAAAAGACCCTCCCAAGTGGGGAAGTAAGTACCCTTGAACAGCGTATGTTCGAGAATTCCTTCAACACCGCCAAGAGCCGCAATGACATCGACCCGATAGTTGTTGAGTTGCCATAGCTTTCCGTCATGCCTCTGTGAAGTCCACCAGAAAGGGTTGCTGTAAATAGTTAGTCAACTGCTAGCGGGGGAAGAGGGGTGACGTACTGTTTCAACAGTTGATATTGCTTCCAGTCAGTACGAACACGCCAACCACGATCATAGGCCAAGCTTGAGAGGGACCGTCAGCATGGAACGAGAATGATGCCTTGTGTGACCTACGTATGGCGGTCCTTCTGGAATAACGTGTTGATTCGGGGAATTCCTCTGTCCCAACTATCTTCAAGATCCTCTAGGGTGAGGCGACGGTTCTGTGCGTTTGCCTCCTTGCGCTTCATGGAGTATTCCGACCAAACGCGTGCAGAATCCAGGAACTCGGCTTCCCACGGCTGGAGATAGCGGTACAAGTTGGGGATGAGTTGGTCTTCTTCGTGAGACATTCCAGCACGGAAATGCGTGACCCCGACGTCAGTTTGCTTCGACCAACGAAGATCGCTTTGAGGAATCAGGACATGGCCCATGGACAACATTCCGAGACCACCGAGTTCCTTCGGGGTATAGAACACGACCGGAGGGAAACGTGAAGGCATTTTACTATTCAGGCCGATTTTAACTCGCGTCTGGATCTTGTTCTCTGCCTTTACCAACGCGTCAAGTAGCTCATTTGTGTGAATAACTGCCTCTCGATAGTAAGTCATGAGACCAATGAGGGCAGTGTTCCACTTGTTCACGATCTTGGAGAAAGTCGTGGAACCGGAACTCATCAAGACTTGTCGGATGCGATTGTTGAATTGCTGGACACCTGCGAGAAAACCAACTTCAGACTCTTCAAGGGTGAATTAGAGCAACCTAACGCACCTTCGTCTGATACACGAAGGAAGGCCTGCGCAGTGCGCTCCTTGGTCTGCTCATTTGTGAGGCTCCAGACTGCATCCTTCAGCGAGAATTGTTCTCCACCCATCGACCTGATCTTCGGTAATATGCGGACCTCAAATCCACACATGGAGAACAGAAGCTGTGGATTATTTTGAGAATAGACGCTGACAAACGTGTCCTCCCATTCGATAGTCGTCAAAGACCTGGGCAGGCTTTGCTTCACGTTCCAGAAGACAGCTCTGCCAAGGTTGACGTCGTGCTTTATAAGCCTCATTCGACAGTCACGAGGCCAACAACGTTTATTGTTGTAACCAATGACGTTGTTGTTAGTCGGATCTGGGTTGGCGCTCAAGTATCGTTGAATGAGATCTCGGGCTTCGTCCGCTGTAAAGCGAAAAAGGATGTGCAACCTGTCAACGTAGCGGGAATATAGTCGAATCGGATGCCGAGTTTCAGTGGCAGAATCGCGATACTGCAAGAAGTTGTTTGGCATCTGAGGCGGCCCCGCCATTTCACTGGCTCTGCGAAGTCCGAGGATCAAAAGATCGAGCACGAGACCATAGTACTGGAAAACAAAGGCAGAGAACTGGAGACCACGGATGAGACCGTATGCGTTGGTATGTGCCATATCCTTGTACGTCAAAACTGAATAGGAGACATTAGTACCGACGTCCACAACATAGGCAGCGAGCTTACCGGTATTGTTCTTTGCGGTAATGTAATCCGCCAAGTTATGGTCCAAGATGAGGCGAAGTAGACGGTTAAGAAGCGTCAGATCGATCTTCTCATACACCTTGGAGAACACAGTTTCCATCATAACATTGCACTCGCCCTCGCTGGTCTCCCAGATGTCTGTTAAGTTGTTGATACCTTGACACCACTTGTATACAAGAAGCGGGGGCGGCTCAGTATCAGCGGGCTTGATCCAAGCGGGGAACAAACCCCTTTTGTCTGCTTCAAAGAACAGGAATTGATCAAGGTACTGGATCGACAGCCCGTCAGTGAGCGAACGCAAATCAAAGCTGGTACTTACAGCATCAGTTATCTTCTCTACAGGCTCGATGTCATAGCAAGGAATCAATTTGTCATACGTGTCAAAGAACTCGATGCCTGCCTCTTTGAAGGCACGTTGTGTGAGAAGTAAACGTTTAATGCGCGATAAGCCTGGCGTCGCGTTAGGTACTCTGTCCGCGCGATTTGCAAGATGTGGCTCACACTCATGAGGGTTATCGTATGCTTGTTCGATGAGAGCAAGTTCCTCGCGCTGCGACTGATTCAGTCGTCCTTTGACCGAATAAGCCTCCTTGAGCTTCTCGAGCGCCAAGACCAAAAGTTTGGTGTCGTGCTTGTACGATAGGGGTCTATATCCGCAATGTGAGACGTAAGCCCAGATCAAGAATAACCGACTTACGGAAACGGAATCGGAGCAAACTTGCGGCTTTCCAACCAATGAACAGTTGCGGTGTATATAGCAACAGCCTCTTCGGCACTGATGTAAGGGCCATCCTTGAGGTAACCATGCTGTCGTTCCTGTTCAGCTTTAAGGTAGAGACCTGATTCACCGTCAGAGTAGCAACATTATGAGACAATGGAAGACTCACGAGTAAGTCGACCCAAATTCTTCTTCACAACCGCCTTATCGACCGTGGCACCACGTCGAATGCGTTCACGGTTGTAATGAGCAACCCTGGAAAAAGTGAACCACTTATAAGAGCCATTTGCCGTCCAGTAACAAAAGGAACCTACGAGCACCACCAATCTGCCTTGCTCTTGATGTACCGCAGAATAATATTCTCAATAGCGGTCGGCATTCCGGGCACCTTCCAAGGGATGTTTGCCTTCCAACACCGCCAAGCTTCAGACAAGTGCTGCAGAATAGTCTTGGCCTTGTTCTGCTTAATGGACTCTGGCATCATGTCCAATATATCATGCATAACAGCGGCACGGAGTTCGAGGTCATAATGCGACTCCACACGTTGTTTTGTTACAGTCTTTGCGATGCCCTTGCTATTCCGGCCTTCGAACTGACGAGCGAGAAGATTCCCGAGCCAACGTTCCAGAAGCGGGACAATACCACGCATGAAGAACAACCAGACTCGCCAGCCAGGTGCCCAGAAACCGCATCCGGGACCTTTGCCAACAGGACCCGTGTTGAATCGATAGTAGATCAGATGCTTCAAGTCCTTCGTCATGCGTACTTGCCTCATCAACTAACGCGACAGATTAACTCGTCGAGAAATGAAAAAGTCAAAAACAACTGACCTTGTATTTGTAGCGATACATACCGGTGAGAGCACCGATATGAGCAAAGATGTATTGTAAGGCGTCAGCAAGTTGAAAAGCATCGACGTTGCCGAGGCGGAACTGAACATGCGCATCAACAACGAGCTTGGTGAGCCGCAGGATTTCACGACACAAGTGGAATGCGTTTCCGAAGCGAGACTTCTTGCGCTCTTTGGTTGTGAGCGTCTTAACAGGCTTCAAGTTCATGTTATAGTCGAGATGAAGGTAGTTCAGATTCTATCATGACATGGTGTTAATGCATGTTCACTTTGCGCACTAAAAACCGGGTTACCTTGCGATGGATCAAAAGATTGAGCATGTTGTAGCCCTGTCTGCAGACCTGTAACCCAGCTTCGACCCAGTCAAGCCTTGTCGTTTGGAAGAATTTTGTCGCCTTGAGCTGTCGGAACAGGTTCCTCTTCGTCATAGCCTTCTCCGGACGAGTCTTGAGTTCATTTAACACATAGCACTTGAGTAGTTTCTGGTACGAGACGCGAACTTTGACGGGTTGGTTGGGAGGACAGTGTTCAAGGTACCAGTTCTTCACCAATGGGATGTCTTGGGCACGCCTCATCCGGCCAGACCGGCGGTTGTATGGATCAGGGGCCCACCACAGTGCGATAGCATCCGCTGTAAGATCGTTTTCCAGAGGCTTGGCCTCCATAAACGGTTGCACTTCCTCGGGAAGCTCGAAGTCGTCCTCGTCAGCACCGTTTGGGCCAAATATTTTGTCCTCGTGGGATATAAGAGGAACATTCTTTGGCGTTGCTCCCCGGAGAGAGATGGGGTTGATGAGGGGATCAAAGTAAAACGCGGGCAAGTCTGGGTCGTCCGTCCGAATATAGACGTTTTTGGGTACGTGGTAGGGGAATAGGTGGACTGACCGAGGCAACGAATTATACAGATGAGGGAAAGCAACTTTGTACTCGGTCCGGATTTGATTCCGGATGATTACCTTCCCAATGTCGTTGAACTCGTTCCAATCTTCGTCGAACGTGTCCATATCGCGGTAAAGCGGCTCGAATTTGGGACCCCCCGGGATTGCCATGTTGAGTGCCTTGGCTGTGAAGAAGGACTTCTTGTCGAACAGGTAACTCGCATTGCTATCAGGCTTGTCAGATAGTAAAGTACGCCCAAGACGATAGAGGTTCGCCATGATGGGAAGAGTGAGGGACCAATAACGGTACGAGGAACCGTTGACAGCGGGAGTATCGACAAGTGGCTTCGGATCATAGAACCAGTCGATGATTGCAGAGTCTTCATCAGGATCCAGCTCCAATTGAATTGCCTCGAGAGGCTCGACATCCAGAACGTTGTCACCGTAGTCGAGGGGCGGTTCTTCATCGTCAAAAGGAGGGAAGCGCATGCGCTTGAAATGTCTACGGTCACGTTTCTCTCGGCGCATCGCAAGCCACATGGTACTCCACTGCGCATGATAAACGGGTTCAATGACGCGAGGAATTTCGTTTACGAACGTGATGGCGCCGGTGATGTGATAGAGGACGGGGACTTCGCGAACTTGCTCCCAAGGGTAGGGGATGTTTTCAAGGAGTTTCATGACGGCATGGGGCACATACTTGAGTGCACCAAGGTGGACGCGCTTGTCGTTGCGGAACTTCCTGTTACTCATATCCCCGTGGTCCTTGATAATTTTCCGGACGTGCTCGGGAGGCAGGTCCTAGGAGACGTGTTAGTTATAAGGGCGATCACTGAGAAAACTGCACAGACCTGTTTGCCCATATCGACGTAGCCTCCTTTGCGTTTTTCGCCATAGCGTTTCTTCTGCATCGAAACCCATTTCTGGGATTTTTGTGCGAGCATTTCTGGGAGCATGCGGGCCGAGGCTTGCTGCGTGAATCCCTGTGGTGGAGGCATGCCCGGTGGTGGGGGAACGAACGCAGCGCTCATCGTCGATGTTGAGGGCAGCGAAGAAAGAGTCCTCTGCTGACTAAGACCGTCCATTTTCAAGCCCCGACTCTGTACTGGAACACCCTTGGCGTTGCAGCGCCTCGACCAGGTCAATGAGGAGAACTTGGATGCATGATCGAGATGCCAGGCCCTGGTTCTGGTGAATAAACGTCTCACAGTGACACACGCGTTGGCAGCTCAGCGCTAAGCTGGCTTGGCAAGTCAGTGTCTCTCACATTCAGTTCGATCCGAGTTAGGATGCTAACGACATCGTTGCCACAGCTCGTCGATGGGCCTACTGTCCGCAAAAGCAATCACGCCAGTCGTCATCAGACTACCAGGTACAAGCCTGTCCGTGGGGTCGTCCTGGACCTGGTGTTTGACATGAGACCGAGCTCTCACCGTATGGCCGCTGTCACCGAAGTGTTTCGAAACAAGAATCAATGCTGAGTTTGATGGTGTGCACCCAATCGAGCGATCCCTGGGTGCGTCATGAGAAAGTGGATAAAGGGGCACAGAAGATGCCGCTCGTCAACCGCTCGTGGCTTTCGATTCCTCGCCGTCCTCCTTTCCTCACTATGGGTGACGCAAACGCACTCGTTCACATTCTCGACGTCCGCGACTACCATAACGAAGCAGACAAACACCAGCACGATGCCGCCGACAACATCGTTAGGGGTCTTAAGGCACCGTTTAACGCGAAATCACTGCCCACCCTACTTCTCTATGACCAGTGCGGTCTCAGACTTTACGATAACATCACCACAGATGCTCCAGAGTATTACTTGTTTGGTGCCGAGGTAGAAATACTCCTCAAGCATGCTTCCGAAATCGTGCGAATCATGCAAAGCCGTGCCCTGGCAACTAGCCAAGGAACACCAGCCCAGGTCTTACTCGAGCTTGGTTCAGGGTGAGCAGTGCCAAGTTTCTGTCATATCTGGACTATTCACCATACGGAAGAACGATTGTCCGAGTGACGTCCACATCTCCAACCCCTCTCTTGCTCTTTTCTCTTTCAATGAGTTGGGTGCTGATACGCAACCCAGTTCCCTGAGAAAGACCTCTCTTGTTCTACGTGCCTTCGCCGGTTTGGTTTCAGAAGCTCCCACTATTCCTTCTGTGACCTACTTTGCACTCGATCTCGAAGAACAAGAGATTCAACGGACGCTGACTCAGTTGCTCAATTCCGATGTGGGCTCCACCATCCAGGGAAAGATCGAGGCAAAAGGAATGCTTGGAACCTATGAAAACGGCGTCGCTTTTGTACTTCAAGGTGGCTTACAGGACACAGTTGGTAACGAGCTCGGTGGTGGTCCGTCGCCTATTCGTCGAGATTTCCCTTCCGGCTCGTCTGCATCCACTGGACAAGCTACGCAAGATACCGATACGACGAAGCAATCCGCTCCAGAACAACCGCAACTCCACATGCTCTTCCTGGGCTCCTCTATCGGCAACTTTCCACGGGGAGAGGATGCTCAGTTCCTTCGCTCATTGCCACTACGCGCTGGCCATGGAGATACTCTATTACTGGGTCTCGATCACGACAACAACCGCGAGGAAATTGAGATTGCTTACAACGATCCCAAAGGCCTTACCAGAAATTTCATCATGAATGGCCTCAAGGCAGCTGGGATCGCTCTCGGTGACTCAGATGTCTTCGATCTTAATAATTGGGAATATATCAATTTTTATGATCAAAGTAGTCGTGAGTATTCACGGTCCAGCGAGTCGTGGCTTCCTTGTTTACGCTACTTTAGGTGCTCATAAGGCATTCTACAAATGCCTACAAGCTCACCGCATCACCATCCCGGGCACCGAGGAAGAGATATATTTCTCGAAAGATGAACTCATCAAGATCGAGATGTCATTGAAGGTAGAAGCTCGCCTGTTACCATATTCATGTTACGTATTGTCTCTTCCTTAGTATTCGGAGAGAGACGCATATATGCTGTTCACTGATGCCGGCTTGCGACCGATCCAACGGTGGATGGACAGCACGTCACGCTACTCTCTGTGGTTGCTAGAGCGTTCACCATTCGCATTTCCGTTACTGTCCTCACCAACCGCTCCACCTAGCAAGGAAATCATCGGTCAAAAGTTTGGTGTCCCGGCCATGCAAGATTGGCAAGAGATTTGGAACGCTTGGGACTTCGTCACGCTTCGGATGATTCCACCGTCCATGCTTTTCCAGAAGCCTATTGACCTTCGTCACATTTGCCTGTTCTATCTTGGTCACGTCCCAACATTCTTGGATATCCATCTCTCCCGTCTGCTCCAGGAACCTCATACTCAGCCCGAGGAGTTCAAGGTCCGTTCAAATTGCAATCTATGAAGTGACCGGTATTAATCCTTGCGACGCAGTTTATTTTTGAAGTAGGTTGTCTTACTCCATACTGTAAGTGACTGAATTGTATCCATGGTTAGAGAGGTATGGACCCCAATGTGGACGACCCAACTCAATGCCATGTTTGTTTCCCTCCTCATCCTTCCATTTCATAAAACGATGAAATCTTGTTAGCCTCACTCTGAAGTTCCGCAAAACGACGAGGACTGGCCGTCACTCAATACTATCCTCTCCTTCAGGGAACGTGTACGAGGACGACTCAGGAAGTTGTGCGCGGATATATACAGCGGCACCATCCAGCTGACGAGGAAAGTTGCTCGAGTCCTCTTTATGACATATGAACACGAGGGTCTACACGTTGAGGTCGCTTTTGTTATTAATCATCTCAGGAGATCGTTTTGACCCGATGCCAGACTCTGTTGTACATGCTTCTCCAGCGAGCAGGGAGTGGATCAATCCCTCCACCAGGCTTCACCGTACCCCCATGGGAGTCATTACTCGCCTCGTGGAATGCTGCCCCTAAGCCTTCTTCTCCTACCGTCGTCATCGAAGCTACTACTACTACTCTCGGCATTGACGACATCGAAGCCGACGACACTGTTAAAGCGCAAGACGTGGGGGGGCATGTATTTGGCTGGGATAACGAGAGCCCACCTCGCCAGGTTTTCGTCGATGCCTTCAGAATTTCTTGGAGGCCCATTACCAACGGTGAATTCTTCAAGTTCTACACGGATGCGGGGAGGGACAAGGTTGTCTTTCCTGCTAGCTGGGTAAAATGTGACGATGGAGAGATCGGAGTCCGTACGCTATATGGACCCGTCTCGATGAAAATCGCTTGGGACTGGCCTATCGTCACTTCCTACGACAACCTGTCGGTATATGCAAGTGTCAAGGGTGGGCGACTCCCCACTGAACCGGAACTTCGCGTGTTTATGGACATGTTCGCATGCGGATACGAGGGCGGTGCAAATATCGGATTCAGAAACTGGCATCCCGTCCCGTGAGTAGTCCCATATTAGCTCAAGTTGCTGCTATTAACCGGCTACTGGCTCAGTGCTACGACTGGGATAGATAGCCACGGTGGGCAGGGACACAACGGTGGCGTGTGGGAGTGGACCTCAACCGTATTTGATAAGTTTGAAGGCTTTGTTCCGTCTCAGTTGTATCCTGGGTCAGGAAATTTCGTTCTTCTTTCCATTCAGTCAATAACCATCGCATTCAGGTATTCTGCCGACTTTTTTGACGGTAATCACCGAGTCGTAGTAAGTCGTGCTGAACATTTCCTCTATTTTTCATTCGCTCAACATCTCTTCATAGTTGGGAGGATCCTATGCCACGATCCCGCGGATCGCTGAGAGGCGCAGCGTGCGCAACTGGTACCAACACAACTACCCATACGCTTGGGTTGGTGCTAGAATCGCGTATGACCTGTAAGGAAAAGCAGATCGTCGTTCTATGTGAAGCTGAAATCGTGCACGATGGATAAGAAGCAGACCGTTTTTCTATACTTGTATCAGGACAGCTTGCCGATTACGTAAGAACCGTTTGTGCGTTGGAAATTGCGTGCCACCAAATATCATCGATATCATCTCCCTAGCTGCGCCTCAGATGTGGCCAAGCATCGAATACTACTGCCCATGCACGTCTGGGTCAGACCTGCACACTCCGCCACCACCGACCTTAGCTTCATCCTCCGCAAGCTTTCACCCACTGCACAACCTTTATTTCTGCGAAGAATGTGACGCCGTCCGATGTAACCGATGTGTCTCTGTTGAAGTCAGTGGCTATTACTGCCCGAACTGCTTGTTCGAAGTCCCTAGCGCAAGTGTAAGGGCTGAAAAGAACCGGTTAGTTGCCTTTGATCAACGTGGATGTCTAGTTTCACCGTCCATAGATGTGCCCGCAATTGTTTCTCTTGCCCGATATGTCGCTCCACTCTATCTGTAGTAGCATCCGACCCCCCAGACGACGGCGATGGTCGGCCTTCAACCTCCCTCAGTAACGTCGGAGAAGCTCCGTACTTTTTGTATTGCAATCATTGTCGTTGGGACTCGGCCGAGGTCAATATCACGTTCGAGAAACCGACTGGGCTAGCAGGTCAGCGGCATCGGTACATACTTCCTTCTCTCTTGCTGACGTGACGTGTTTAGCGCAGTTACAAAAGTTTGAAGACTCTGCTCCGGAATCACTCGAGTTTGAACGTTTGAAAGAACACTTTGAACCTTTTTTGCGTACATCATCTCTTTCATCTTCATCGCACTTACCACCAGCATCATCTCATCACCTACACACATCCTCTGCCACTGCCGCTGCGTCTGCCGCACTCGCGCGCGATATTCCGGGGGTTGGCAAGTATAACCCGCTTGGCCGCAGTCGTGCTGGTCGAGATAGAACAGCAAACAAGGACGAGATGCCCGAGTACAAGAGCAGGGTAGAAACCGTTGTCTTCAGTCAGCTCGGTGGCGGTGGAGACGACGCGGATGTCGAACTTCTTAAACATACGGAAACCATTGAAGAGGTAGCCAAGCTTGAACAACGGTGGGGAAACAGCTGGACGACGCCAATGCGCTCGAGGTAATGTCACCAAATTTGGGGTAAAGGCAAAGTAGCTACTCAATCTTGCTCAAGCGACCTAAGACCGCATCGGATACCCTTGCACTCGAAAGTCTCAAAACGATGTCCTGCGTGCAGACATATTTTGATCAAACCGGAACAAAAGGCACAGTCCGTGCGTTACAAGATTAAACTTGTGGCGGCCAACTACTTGCCCGCTATTACTGTTGGCTTCCCTCAGACAGGGGCCGTCAAGCGCATGGCGGGCAAGGTTTCGAGCTCCAATATAGATGCGAAGAGTGGCGTTATGCAGGCAGGAACAAGTAACCCTTTTCAGCTCGCGTTGACCAACCCACTATACGATCCAATTCAAGTGCGACTATCTCCCCAAAGAGTCGCGGACGGGCGTTCATACCAGGTGTCGCTCCCAACCACACCATTCTCCGTCGCAGCATTCGCAGAGGCATGGGAATACGACGATGACGAAGATATGTTTGGAGTAGAGGACGACGAACTTGGAATTGGGGAAACTGGAAGAGGGATCAGAGACAAGGCACCTCGCGGTCGCCTTAAAAATGTAGGCATACTGGAAAGGAGAGCAAACGTAACCATCGTGGGAGGCGAGGTCAACGTCAAGCCAGGCTTCAAGGGCAACGTCAAGGTTCGCACTATATTCGGCCATGGATGATCGATGATCAAGCATTCACTCCGTTATATAGTTCAACATGATGGTATCGTATACATACCGATCTGATGACCCTTTGCCATCCGAGGATGGCGCAGGCACACCATCCAGGACCACAAAGGCTCCCGAAGTCAAAACATTTTCTTTTTATACTGTTGTCGACCTTGGACCCAGTGTGGTTTCGAAGGATGACAAATCAGATGATAGGCTCCATGAGTCATAACTGCCTTGTAATTAGTGCCCACACTGGTCATCTATTTGGATCCTGTAAACACTATTCAGGCATGAAAGTGATGAACTGTGTTGTTTTTAATTACAGCATCCTTGGTCACCCTAACCTGCATGGTGAGTCACAGTTGGATCAACTATGTTCAATGACCATGGCAAATAACATGTCCCTGTACTGAACCTGACTTGGTCAACCAGTACAATGTTACATGTTACTAGAGAAAGACATGGGTAAACCCATGGGTATCACAGTACCAACCCATACCCATACCCACCTCTTACCCATACCCACCAACCCATGGGTCCCTGATTTCATGGGTAATGCAAATGGGTACATGGGTACCAACCCATGCATCAGGAATTTAGTGTTCTGCTTAATTACACTTATGTGTGCTTTTTCTTATCACTAAGTACAAAAAAGTACAAAAAAAGCAAGCCATGACAAAAGTACACTAAGCATGGCCAAGCTAAGTCATTATCTTGTATCTGCTTACTTCACACTTTTCTTGAGATGACAGCAGGGCAAAAAGGACAAAAAAGCATAACTAATATTGTACTGCACCAGGGTCCAGTAGATAAAGAGAATTAAAGAACAATGTAAGGTGCTAGTATTACACTGTGGCGACTGTGAGGACAAGGAAGAGGGATATGGTGTGTCATCGTCGTCATCATCATTGCGTCGTCATTGTGTCGTCATCATTGTCATTGTTGTCGTTGTTGTCATTGTTGTCACGTCGCATTGTCGTCAGGATGAGCCTGAGGGGAGGAAGGGTGGGCGAGCCTGAGGGCATGTCATTGTCGTCACATTGTCAATGTCGTGTCGCCGTCATCAGGACGAGGGGAGGGGGCAAGGACGAGGGAAGAGGGCGTGTCATCGGCATCATCGCGTCGTTGTCGTCCTATGTGGAGGAGAGATGGGCGAGGTGGGCGAGGGTGTGTCATCGATGTCGTTGTTGCATTGTCGATGTTGTGTCATTGTCAATAGGATGAGAGGAGAAAGAAGGGGGCAAGGGGGTAACCTCATTGTTGCGAGGTGGGCGAGGAGGGAGAGGGAGAGGATGTGTGCATTGGCATTGTCACGTTGTCATCATCGCGTGTGGTGTGGAGGAAAGGTGGGCGAGGTGGGTGAGGACAGACTTAGAGAAATTTTAAGCACACCCAACCTGCTTACTCAATCAATTCACACCATCTCCAATGCACGAGCACTGTCTGTGGTTGCTCGCCCATCTGACAACAACAACAACGTGCCTCACACACGCCTCGTCCTCACCCACCTCACCTGCCTTCCCTCCACACGCAATGTCGACACGACGACGACGACACACCCTCCCTCTCCCTCTCCCTCATCCCCACCCACCCTTTCACCACCACCACCTCCTCATCCACCTCGCGAGGACGTCAATGCGCCCTCTCCCTCTCCCACCTCGCAAGGACGAGGTCACACCCTCACCCACCCATTCATGACAACGCGACAACGAGGTTATGCCATCGCCCACCCTTCCTCCTTCCTCATTCACCTCGCAACAACAATGACCGGCCCTGACCCCGGCTCTCTCCCCCTTCCAACTCATGACAACAACAACGGGCACACCTCACCCCTCCTTTTCCCTCACTGACAGCATGACGCCCGGGCCCTCTCCTCCAACTGATGACACGACACCCCGGCCCCTCCCTTTCCGACTCACGACGCGACGATGCAATGACACAATGACAACAGCGACGGGCACACCTCACCCTCGCCCTCACCCTCTTCCTCACCCTCACCCTCACCAACGACATGACATCCCAGCCCTCTCCCGACTCACGATGCGACGATGACTCACCCTTGACCTTGTTCTCGTGCGCATCAACCTTGTGCCGTCATGCCATCGCCATCGCCATCATCCTCATGCCGTTCTGCCATCACCCTTGCCATCATCCCTTGCACCGTCATAGCAGTGGTTCTCGCCGAGGTGTCTGAGTCATTAGTAGCATTTACAGTGGCTCAAATAAGTGTCCCAATGTTGGAGCATTTTGGAAAGACTTAACATTTGCAAAAGAACTAAAATGTATCAGCTCTAACCCTTGCAGGGTCATAAATAGCCCTGACCCCTGCCCTGAAG